>CABHPH010148622.1:0-26999 GCA_902168325.1 Peromyscus nudipes | reverse complement strand
ATATATATATACATATATATGTACATGTTTATGTGCATGTGGGTACACATGTGAGGGACCATGTGCACATGAACACCAGAGGACAACCTCAGACACTATCCACCTTGCTTTTTGAGAGAGGGTCCCTCATTGTCTGGAGCTCATTTTATTTAGATGTGGCTATCTAGCCAGGGAGCCCCCGGGGGTCTGCCTGTTTCTGTCTCCCCGGCACTGGGCTCACAGGTTTGTGCTACCACACTCCGATTTTTAATGTGGCTTCTGGCCTACAACTCTGGTCCTCATATTTTCACAGTAAGCATTTCACTGCCCTCTCCTGCCTCTTCCTTCCTGTCTTACAAATAGTTAAGACTCAGGTGGGACGTGTCAGATAATGCAGGGTAGGTCAGACCTGCGTGGAGCTCTGATTCCGAGATTTGTCAAAAGCAGAACTGGCTTTTTCTGAACTCAGTTCATTCACTGCAAAACTGGAATGACCTTGGTTTCTGCCTCAATGATATGTGATTTGGTGCATTAAAAAACCCCAATACTTAAGCTATGTAGATGTGGCTACTTTCCTGTCTTGGCTCTTATAGACACTATACAAAATTGCACAAAAGATTTATTTACTTCTAAAAGTTAAACAACTCATTGGATATTAGCAATTTTATATGACCAGCCTATTTGTTTCCTGCCTACCAAGAAATAGGATAATATTTTGAGGGGGTGATTGCATTTTCTTCTCTTTACACACTGTGAGAATTCAGTACAAGGGAGTACTCAGCAAATGACTCTATCATATCATATCATAATGGCATATAAATAAAGTAAAATATGCATAATGTTGAAAATGGATCCTATGCATGACTCCAAATCACTCAACAGACAGTAACTTATCACAGACTTTCCTTTGCGGGGGGGGGGGGTCAGTCTTATTACTGGGGAGAATATAGCACAATTGCGTATGTGCTTGCCATATGACTCGTGATGATGAAATTGCATTGTACCTGTGGGCAATCCTACTACTAGCTGAGAAGAGACACAAGATCCCTAAGGGACAAAGGTCTTTGCCTAGTCCCTAGAGATGCTCACTTCTTGTGGATATTCCAGAGTTGGGACTCTAAGCTTCCTTGTGTCAACAGAGTGAGTAGTAGAGAATAGGATACTATTGACGTGACATAAAGATACATACCACTGTGGCTGTCCCCACTACTCTAGCGAAGAGGGAGTCTGGCCAAAAGAACCTCAGTTTGAAATATCCCAAATAGCTTCATATTGGTGAACACCTGGCCGCAGCCAGTGGTGCTGTTTTGGGAGGGTCCTGAGGGCAGGGCTTCACAGTGAGAGCCTGCCCCTGCCTCTGATCTCTCCCTCTGCTTCCTGTTTCTCCTAGTGGAGAAACTCTGTCACCTGCTCCTCTGCTATCATGGTGGTGGTGGTGGTGGTGGTGGTGGTGGTGGTGGTGGTATGTATATGAGTGTATGTGTGTGTGTGTACATGTATGTGGCTGTGGAGGACAGGAGTTGATGCTGGGTGTATTCCTTAACTGCTCTCCTCCTTATTTTTTGTTTTGTTTTGTTTTGAGCCAGGGTCTCTCATGAACTTGGAGATCAAGATTTGGCTAGACTGGTTGGCCAAAAAACATCAGAAATCTCCCCATCTCTACTTGTCCAGAGATGGGATTTTAGGTACACACAGTCACAGCCAGATGGTTACAAGAGTTCTGGGGATTTGAACTCAGGTACTTGTGCTTGTATGAAAGTAATTTACTGAGTGAGCAATCCCAAGTCCCGAGCTGTTTTTTGAGAACAAGGTTGTTACTTTCTACATGGCCTCAGCAACTAAACACCTACTTACATGTATTCCCATTATAGACTTAATGAATGAACCACCAGTACTTACATCCCTAAGATTCCAAAGAACACATACAGCTCTGAAATAACCATGATGGACCAGAAAAATGAGTCAGGCTCAGTATGTATTGATAGTCTAGTGACTGGACAGGATCACATACTGACAAACTTGATTCCCCAAAACTACTGGAGAACTGAGCAGTTCCCAGGATAAAAGAATATTCCTCTCTCATACAGTCTTCCACTGCTTGTATTAGTTGATTTCTCATTGCTGTGACCAAAACACCTGGGGGTTTATTTATTTCAGATCACCAGTCAAGGGCACAATCCATCACAGCAGGGAAAGGCATGGAGGCAGGAGCAGGAGGCAGCTGGTCACACTGCATCCTCAGTCAGGAAGCAGATAGATGAGTCCTGGTACCCAGCTGACTTTAATCCTTTTTCTTTTTTACTAAGTCCAAGACCTCAGCCTATGGGATGTCACCACCCATGTTTATAGAGTGTTTCTTCTCTATTCGGTTATGGAAATAGCCTCACAGACACAAGCAGAGGTGTGTCTCCTAGGTGATTCTAAATCTAATCAAGTGGAGACTAAACATTAACATCACACTGCTTTAACAAAGTTACCAACATCTCAGTGGCTTAAGACAATACAGATTCACTATTTCACTAGCTGAAATCCTGGTGTCAGCCAGGCTGTGCTGCTGAAGACACTGGAGAGAATATTTTCCTACCCTTTGCAGCTTCACAAGATCACAGGTTTCTTGCCAGCCACGTAGAGTTGACTCTTTGAGTCCTAAATGGTGTATTTGTTTTATCTTCTCTACACTGTTTTCACTTTTAAGGGCCCCATCATCACCTGAGACTCAATAAGATGATTCAGGACAGGTTCTTCATCTCTGGTTACACACTTTATCAGTATCTACAAGAGTTCCCCACCTTGACACATAGAATAACTTACTTGCATGTTATAGAAACTAGGACCTGGACATTTTCTGGGACCCATTATTGTGCTTATTACACATCCCTTTTGAATCTATATGTAGTGGTCAAGATTATGTTAGCTGAAGAAAAACCACATCCATCCAATCCCACCTCTGTCAGTCCCCACTGTATGAACTAAAGTTACACATTCAGCCTCTCTGGCTTCAGTGACTTCACCTTTAGTAAATGTCAATTCATACATGTCTTTCTTAAATGGTTTTGGAAACTGTTAAATGAATTAATAAATATAATCTGGACTTGCCAAGTACTATAGAACTGTTAACTGTCAGAAAATAGTGGTGCATAAGCTAATATAGGCAACTCTGATGTACTAGTATCCATACTTTGTAGTTTAGTACAGTGTGCTTATTTTTATATGAAAATTTAGAGTCATTATGGAATGGACAGACTTTAAATCCCAAAGTAATTTATGCTTCCAATTATCTCTAGGAACTCTTGAATCCTCTCTATCTAACAATAAGCAAATATTAATAGAAGAAATAAAATATCTCAAAGAAGGCATCTAGGGATTAGCTCTGACAATTATCTATATTGTGTTCCATTTGGTCACAGTAGAGAAGGTGGGAAAATGTAGCCCAGAATCTTCCCAAGACTTGTTGAAGAGCCAGGAAGCCCATGACAAAGACAGCCAAGTAAATAAGTTCCAGGTAACCTTGGACCCCTTTGCAAGCAGAAAAGTCATTCAAAAATTGATTGACTGTGAAGAGAGGCATCTAGAGGAAGTGGGAGACTGGGGGGAGAGTCAGATCTGTTGTCACCTGGGATTGTGGACAGAGGATAAGAGCATCAAGATGAGGATTACAGGGTGACTGCTCAAAGGATAAGCCACTATGGAGAGGGTCAGTATGCAAACAAAGGAACCATCAGAGGTAAGGTCTAGCTCTAGATATGGATGCCATCATTAACACACAGGCAGTCATTTAAGCCAAGAAACTGTATGAATGCAGATAGAATAACAGGACCAATGAGGACCCTCAGGAGAGGAAGCCATATAAAGAAGAAAGTGCTAGGGGGAGGGGAGCAGAAGACAAGGAGGGTGGGAGTGTAACCAGTGGCCAAGTGAAGAGAAAACTTGCAAGCAGTGTGAACGGCTACCAAGAAAGAAAGTGGCAGTGATCATCAGAAGAACCAGGGGAGAAAGTCTCTGTTGGGCATGGTTATGGAAAAAAATGTTCCTAAACACAGATCATAAAGTGAGTGGAAGATGGGGGAGAGAATGAGAGAGAAAGGAGAGAGAAAGAGAACCAACATTGTCACAGGTTCTATAAGGCAAGAAGAAGGGATGTTGAAGGAAGGAAAGACATTGGTAATTAACAGGCTTCTGCTTCTTTAACGTCGGTAGGTGATAGGAAGGACCGACGAAGGAAGGGGTAGGAAACAAAGACAACGATGAAAAAGAAGTTGGAAGCAGAGGTGAGAAACCCAGTGTCTGCATCCTCAGCCTTCCTGTGACAAACTGTTTAGAAATGGGGAGATGGGAGGGGAGGCTCTCTGCTGTTGTGTTTGAGGAACTTAAGATAAAGAAAGTATGGCTGGATGTCAGCAGTCCTCTGAAGAACATAAAGGTTGATCTGAATCTCTTGGAATCATTGCCAGTAATCACAAAAAAGAGAAGACTCAGATTCCCTGCTGCCTGACAAAGAAAGTGTGACTTGTGTTTCCAGCCAATGACCTGATGCTCCGTACTCTACAGCAGAGGAGAAGAGATCCCAAATCTAATTATGACATTCTTTTAGTTATTTACACTTACTGAGGCCCAAAAGGATTTAACATGATTAATGCTTTAACACTCAGCCTCGTTTTTCATTCCTTCCTTGGGATAAGATTTAAATTCTACAGCAACTCTAACAAGCAAGGGGTGTGGGGCCACTGCACCATCCTCCAAAGCCAGTCCCCAGAGAGCTCTCTAGAGACAACACTTTCTTGTATCCAAAACAGGAAACAGAATAAACATCATCCATTTTTAAGGAATATGAAAAGTCTGTCCTCTGCTGAGCTGGAACGATATTTAACAGACATGCCTATGTATATTGCAATGTATTCCTTAATGTGGATAAATCATCATTAGTAACAAATCAATGGTTCTTCTCTCTCTCTCTCTCTCTCTCTCTCTCTCTCTCTCTCTCTCTCTCCCCCCCCCCCCCGCCCCTGTGTGTGTGTGTGTGTGTGTGTGTGTGTGTGTGTGTGTGTGTGTAGAGGCCAGAGGTCTATCCCCAGATGCTGTTCGCCTTGTCTTTGTTTGTCTGGTTGTTTGTTTGTTGTTGGTTGGTTGTTTGGTTGTTTGTTTGGTTGGTTGTTTGGTTGTTTGGTTGTTTGGTTGGTTGGTTGGTTGGTTGGTTGCTTGGTTGTTTGGTTGGTTGGTTGGTTGGTTGGTTGCTTGGTTGGTTGCTTGGTTGGTTTGATTTGGTCTTGCTTTATTTTGTTTAGTTTCATTTTGTTTTGGAGCAGCTTCTCCCCAGTCTAGGGCTTACCCTTTTGGCTAGGCTGACTGGCCTGTCCACCTGTCTCTACATTCCCAGTGTTGAGCTTGTAAGTGCATAACCCCATGCCAAGCTTTATTATATGGGTTCTGGGGGTCACACTCAGGACAACATGCTTGCCTGGCAAGGCCTTTGCAGACTGCCTTGATTTCTTTTTCTGCTACTCTGGTAAAATTCCCTGACAAAAACAGCTAAGGGGAGAAAGGGTTTCTTTTGGCTTCTGGTTCCAGAGGAAGAGAGTCCATTGTGGTGGTGAAGCCATGGCAACAGGCAGGGTGTTCCCATGGTAACAGGGACAGCATGGTGGCAGGAACAGAAAGCTGGCTGGTCACAGTCCATCCTCAAGGAAGCACAGAATAAATAGGAAGCAAGGTGTTTCACTAAAGCCTCAAGGTGACCCACTTGCTCTGCAGGCAACCCTCTTGCTCCACAGAGGCTCCACAAGCTATAGGTTCCACAAGCTTCCTAAACAGAGCCACCAGCTAGGGACCAAGTGTTCAAACACATGAACCCATGGAACCATAGGGGGTAATTCATATTCAAACTGTAACACCAACTAAGTAATAGTCCCAGCCCCAATTATTCTTTTTAATGGGTAAAATAATGACTACACACACACATTAGGTATGAAGGTTAAATGAGGCTCAGAAAATCTTGCAACGTCACAAATGCAGTCATAAGCCCCAGGCACCAGATTTCAGATGGAGGCTACAGGCCAGAAACTCAAGTAGACACCTGGAAGTGTGTGCAGTCTGGCTTTCCAAACCCAAACCTTAAGACTGTGGGGAAGAAAGCCATCAGCCTCCATGTGTATTCCTCCTCCATACACCTCCTGCTTTGCTCTCTACACCCACTTCCAGAATTTCCATTCCCATCTGTTACTAAAGACAGCTGAAGACACTACGAATGCATTGCATTCAAGGGATTGGCCGTCTACCCCAATGAAGATGCAAACTCCATGAGACCCAGGAGACATGGCCTGACATGCTGAATGGGCTCTCACCAGGGTGTGTTGACAGCCTTGACATGTAAAACTCAGTGGATTTCTCTGAAATGAAGGGATGCATCAATCAGTAGAAGCGGCTTCTCTTTTAATCTGCTGCCGCATGACATCTGCACCTCATTCCCAGGAGCTCTCATGCTCCAACCACTCCTGAATGTTTCCCCATCTCAGAGGGCTCCTGATGTTTAGTGACCCTATATGTTCTATACATGTTCCCCTGTGATTCTATGACTTGGTGTCTTTCTCTACCACCACCACCACCACCACCACCACCACCACCACCACCATACCACCCCCCACACAACACCATCCACCCCTACTCAACCTCCCAGAATCAAATATATTCGCTGAAACATTTCATCTCATAGATGATTTCTCTGAGCACCCTGCAGATACGTCAGCTCTTCCCTTCAGCATTTATTCATTCAAGTGACACTCTCAGGAGATGGATGGGGGTACCCAAGTGTTTGCTACTGTGAGCATGAGAGAAAGAACTGCATACAAACACAGATGGGCCCTGTGCTCATGGAATGCATAGCATCACCAGGACTGTGCCTCCCTCCTCTCCGAGGAGGCATCCAGCAACCTACAAGGCAATTACTTGTTGACATCTGTCTCCCCAACTAGACTCTGAAGTCCTGCAGGGAAAAACCATTCTTCATTTGTCTCCATTTCCCCAACATGCAATGTTTGTTCCTTGATAAATGTTTGAATGAATGAAGTAACCTAATGGCCAAAGGATATGAGAGAGATGATCGTTTCTAGCCATCATATTGACAGCCCATTTCTTTTTGCTCCTGGCCTTGAAGGTGTCTGCTGTTGCTGAGGATGTCATTTTCTCTCTTTCCTCCTTGGTACCTGTAATGGCTGCCACTCATTCACAACCTGCTTTGTGCAAGATACTTAGGTACCATATGACATCACAAAGCTTAACATCTTATTTGACCTCCAAAAGACCACTAGTTGGGGACTAACTCAAAAAGCTGTACCCCTTCCTGAGGATCCCTACACAATTAATGATTGCTAAGGGAGAGACATTTTCTTCAGTGATGTAGCCATTGATAAATTGTCCCACTACTCTAAAGAACCCCTTGCCCATGCTTATATAAATAATCCTAATTAAACTCATAGGAACACACACACACACACACACACACACACACACCAACAGGAAAACAGAAAGAGAGTTCCCTGTGAATAGTAAGAAAATAATCCTAAGTGGAAAGGGGAGACTAGAGGATAATAGGACATAAATAATATGATGCCAATACATTATATACATATACGAAAATTATTACATATAGTTAACATAATTTGAATAAAATTGTAATAATATAAACACCAGCAAACAAATATCAGTGCCCCTGCTTTGAAAATGTCTTCCTTTTCCTCCTGACAGGCCCTTCTTCTGCAAGCGGGACCTGTCTTAGACTCACATGACTTCTGAGCCCTCTCTGGTAGAGACAAGTTCCTGAAGATCCCCATCTCCCAGAGACCCAGGTCCCTCTGTTTCCCACCCTGCTCTGCTGCAAACCCTCCTTTGACTCTGATTGCCCAAGCAGATCCTGGCAAAGTCACAAGTCTAGACTATATTGATTTCCTTGACAAGTGACAAATAGAACATCATGATGAGCTATTTCAGAAAAAAAAAAAACACACAGAAAGAGTTACAACTTAAGACAGCTGTTACTGATCCCTATCCCACCTGGAGATTGATACTGGGTGCTCTCCCAGGAAAAACAGTGCCAGCCAAGCCCCAGCCGTAGGCCTTACTCCATTCTAACTTGTAGCTGGCAAGAGTTGGACATGTGGGTTATGCTGCAACACACGCACTGAGTCTTGTTGCATGACAGCTTACAAATATACCAATGTGTATGCAAACCATTAGGCTTTAGTAAAGAAGGTGTATGAATAACCTCACCTGGAACAGAGCATGATAAAGTTACTTGAGATGACTCATGTGGGAAAATTCAGAGTATCTTTAGATTTTGAACACCAACAGACATGGTTGGACTCCACTCCTCCATCTGATGCCTACATTCAGGAAGTTACTGAATCTTTCCAAGGTCTCTTGCCTCATCTGCATAATCAGACAATACTACCAGTTCCATAGGCTTGCTGAGGGAATTAAATGAAATAACATTTACAGGAGGTCTAGAATTTCAAAGTGATGTAAATACCTTTTTCTTCTTCTGCTCTATTCTAGTTCCTTCGCTTTATGGAAATCTGGAATTCTTATAAGGAAATAAGGAGCCATCACTGTCAGCCTCTATCCACAGCAGAGCACACTCCTGCATGGATCATCTGGCTACGGGCTACACCTCTGTTGTCCTTAATAACTCAATTCTGTTTTTTTTTTTAACACTGGCCTGTTTATGTTATATGTCTGTTTCCCCCATAGACTTGGATGACTTATCATAGGGTCCATTTTCTTTATTACAACACAATAACCAAAGGATACCAGAGATATCATTTCCACCCATCATAGTGACATCCTTCTTCATTCCACGACTGGCCCTGAAAATGTCTGTGATATTCCTTTGGCTGTTATTTTCACTTATAGTCTCTTTCCTCTCTGTCTTCCTCTTTAGTCACATCCTGGCTACCACTGGACTGACTCTGTGTAGCATATGGATACATGATACATAAATGAACTGTTGACAGAGTTCTAGAAAACTCCTCTTCTGTCAAGCACACATCTTAAAATGATCCGCCCTTTCTTGTTGTGCATGTACAGTTTACATAGAGTTGTAAGGCTGATTGTTCTTGTCCTGACATGAATGTCCACTGAGCACCATGGGCTCAGTCCTACCTCACGAGGAGCAGATGTGAGGACAGGAATAAGTTGTGCATCAGTCAAGGTGCTGAAATATGGAGTCCAAGAGAGCCCCGCGCTGCGAAGAGAAGGCACCTGGGAGATGCTAATTGATGGCTGAAGAAAAATGAGAGCAATTCCATGGTCTCTGATCTAAATTATACATTCACCCTCTCCTGGCTCTCTGAGACACATAATAGATGAATAAAAGAGCAAAACTTTAGAGCATTAATTCTTAAAATACAGGCACTGGATACTTCTTCTAAGTCCTCCTCTGTTTCTCTCATTCCCTTTTGATTGATAAAATCTCAACTCCACAGGAACAGTTAAGAGAATAAATTAGAAATATAGTCTTAGCATTTACAGAGCATACTCATTTCTAAGATTGAGTCAAACCCAGAAGTGTGCAGTTTAGAAAGGCAAGAAGCAGTCCCTGCCCTAGGAAAACTCACGGTTGCCTGGGATAGACAGGTGGCGGTATAGCATAATAATCACTTATTACTACAGCCAAGCTAATAAAGATTTATGTCTGTAGCAAAGTACCACAGAGCTGGTAGTTGCATTTAGTTTTCCCCATTGCTGGGCTAGACACCAAACAAAAGCATCTCAGGGGAGAAAATTATATTTCAGCTCACAGCTCTGAGGAACAGTTCATCGTGGCTGGGAAGTCCATGGAAGTCGGCGTGGCGACTTGAGTTGGGCAGTTTGAGGCTGCTGTTCATGTTGCATCTACAGCCAAGAAACAGAGAACAGCAATGTTTAAGTTTGTCTGGCTTTCTCCATTTTATACAGCCCATAAGATAGTGCCACCTACTTTTAGGTTGGGTCCCATATCAATTAACTTAAGATCAGTCCTCACAGCCATGCCCAGAGGCTTTTCTCCCAGATGACTGTAGATCCTGCCAAGTTGACAATCAATATAAACCATCACAGTAGTTGAGAACATGAGAGAGTGATCTCTTTAGTTCTGGATCCCAGAATTCCACGGTCTTGAGACCAGTCTCTTGGGGGATCTTGTCTCGAGCGAAACCATTGCAGGTTTCTTATTGCTCCTGGTGGTTTCTGGATTCCTTCACCTGTGGCCACATCATTGCAATCTCTGCCTCTGTCCTCAATTGCGTTCTCCTCTGAGACCAAACTCATTTGCATGAGGAGCTCATTTCATTGTAGAAACATTGGTCTCTTCTTGAGTTGGACACACCTGTGTCACCTAGGATAATTTCCCTATGGTAACACCTGCAAAAGCTTTTCCCCAGATCATACTGATGAGGGCTGAATTCAGATATGGAGACATGTTTTGGAGAGCTGGCTTTCCAGACACTGTAGTAAGCACCATGCTGAGCACTACTGTATTTCTGTGGAGAGCGGCAACTGAGACTCCTAAGGTTAGACACATTGTCCAAGACCGCTTAACTCAAAGAGTGGCCAGCTGCAACTCACACCCACTTCTGACTCGAAAAATCTGCTCCCTTTGTCACTACTCATTCAAGAGACCATGAGATAGTATTTCATGTAGTCCTAGACGATCATGAGATTTAAATTCATAGCCAGTAAGACAGAATCAAGGAAAGCCTTGTGAAGACAAACACTGAACAACACAAGAGGGTTAAAGGTGCTCTGTGAAACAGTGATGCTACCTCAGAAGAAGCCTGCTGTCTTAGATACTTCCTCATTGTTGTGAAAAAACACCCTGACCAAAGCACTTTAAGGGAGAAAGGATTTGTTTTCGCTTACAGTTCCAGAGGGATAGAATCCACCACGGTGAGGAACACACAGCACAGGCAGGGAAGGTAGGGAAGGCACACCGTGGCAGGAGGCTGGGTGGTCACATTGCATTCACATTCAGGAAGCAGAGAGTGAGCAGGAAGTGTAGCCAGACTATAAAGCCTCGAGACCTACCCTCACTCCAGGTCCACTCCCCCAAGTAAGGCTCTACCACCAAAGGATTCGTGGCCTTCCCAAACAGCACCACCACCTGGAGACAAAGTGTTTAAACACGAGCCTAAGGGCTCATACCACCTGCCATAGGTAAAGTGCAATGCTTTTGGTGAAGGGCTCTAAACATAACACATTTTAGAGGAAGAAAGGCCATCACCAACCAGGCAAGAGAGGAGGAAGCTGAAGAGAGTTCAGGAATGGAGAGTCATTGAGAGGGACCCAAAATGAAGAGAAGGATTGGAGTATAACACAAACACATCACAGATGAGAAAATTAAGACATCAGGATGGGCGAGGGAAGCATGGGCCTGCTGCCAATCTGGAGAAATGCAACAGTGATGGCTGCCCAAAGGGGACTGCAGATAGGGAGTCGAGGCTGGGGTCCTTGGCAAGGGCAGCATGCAATGCATCTTTCTGCATGTTGGAAGGGGGAGCCACTGGACAGTATTCAAGACGAGGAGTAGCCGGAATCCACCTTTGCCCGCAGAGCTGCTCTCTAAGTCCTTATGATGCGAAACACAATCTTCGGCCCTACCTTTGGCTTTTGCTCTGGGGAAGAATGTGGCAAAAGACGCAGTGACACATTCAATCACATCCTCCTCAGGGTACTAAATGTAGCGAGCCAGCCACTTGCTCCCTTGGTAGGAAAGTGATTTGGCTGCCCTATTTCAAGGTGGAATTCTGAGTACGGGTCACTTGGGTGAGAACATTTTACGCTGACCATCTCTAAAACAGCAGATCATTTTACACGCCGATGCTGAGGTCCACAGAGGTCTAATAGGGCTAGACTAGCTAATGGAATTGGATACAATAATTGGTCTCAGTGTGTCCAAAATTAAGGACATATGGCTTTTAAATGCACTGAGAATCTGGATTAGGGTAAACACAACGGATAGAAAATGTGTATAAGATAGGACTGTCAACATTCTGCCAGGAAGGATATAGGGGCTCTGGGGACCCACACTCCCCTGAGGATGTGTAAGCAGCTAATAGTGACTAGGGCAGGAAGATACATTTTCTGCAGTGGTGTAGTCACTGATAAATTGCCCATGCTTCTATAATAACCCCTCATCCGTTCATCCATACCCCTGTAACTAATCCTGATGAAACTCATTGGAACACACACACACACACACACACACACACACACACATGGGGGAGGAGGGAGGGAGGGGGAGAGAGAGAGAGAGAGAGAGAGAGAGAGAGAGAGAGAGAGAGAGAAAGAGAGAATAAAGGTAGAAGGAAGACCAGCTGGGAAAAAGAATGATGTCAACATGAGTGAGAATAAGGTACAAAAGAGTCATGAAGGAGGTCAAAATATATTATATATGTGTATGAAAATGTTATAATGAAATAGAGAGGCAGCTCAGTGGTGAAGAGTGTGCACCCATCTGCAGAGGACCAGGGTAACCTCATGAGATGACTCACAACCACCTGTAACTCCAGCTCCAGAGAATCTGACTCCCTCTTCTGCCTTCTGCAGGTGCTACACTCACATATGCACAAACCCATACCCACATTTGTACACACAAATTAAAAATAAAGTATCTTTCAAAAAATTAAAGATCATAATGAAACACATTATTATGTATAATTAATATATGCTCATAAAAATCAGGGGAAATGTTAGGGGAAAACCCTAAAAAGGACAAGAGATCATTTTCTTTTTCCAGAGGGGCAAGCCAACCCCACTCCTGTACTTCTTTATCACTGAGACAGAGTGGAGGGCAGAACAGAACCGGGGATTCTCTCCCAGTGATACCTGGACTGCTGTGCCAGCAGGCTAGGAGTTGCAGACCAAAGCCAGAGCTGATAACAAAACTCTAACCCCTTCAGGCACACACTCCCATTTTCTCTTCCCATGAATCCAGCCACCTGCTTCTTGCATTACTTCTCCCCACTTCAAAGCAGCGAGTGAATGAAAACTGACCCACTGCGTCGGTACAAATTAGCATCTGGTCACACAAAGCGAGAAGCCGTCTCTGTAATGAATCTTTCCCTCAGACAAAAAGAAAATATTAATTATGCCTAACGTCGGTAAAGCAGGTGCCAGTGCACTTTTGTGCAATAATTTCATTTTATCTTGTGGAATGAGTGAAACAGTACATGAAACACACTTCGAGCTGTGCTCAGAACAAAGCAGGTGTTCAATGAGGATCACTCTTCCTCTCTCATTTCCCAGTAGAGTGTTCCTGCTGTCACCGTTCCAGCGAGCCTCTGGGCTGTCACTTCCCGTTACTCTCCACAGTGAAAACTGGGGCAATATTGTTCTCTTCCTTCCCTGCTAACAAACAGAATCCTACCAAATCCCTTTAAAATGAACCTGCAGAAGTGCAGAGTGACAGGTTTTATAAATCATCCTAATGGGGAGAAACTATACCTCTCCTCCACGCAAACACAGCCTGGGCCTGTGCAACTGAGCTCGTCATGTGGAAGCAGTCTAGGTCAGCAGCCCTGACCGTGAAATTACATCAGAACCTATTTAATCTGGATGGCTGCCACGTGATAATGCAGCCCACCAGAAAAACCAGAATAGTGAAGTTGTGTGACTTTCAGCTGTGTCATGGGGGTTGGGGAGTGGCCCTTTAAGTCACAGAAAACTAGGGGCTAATTTATTCCGTAGCTAGAGTCCTGCAAAAAATGAAAGATAGTTTTCGCCTCTGAATATTTCAGAGAGAGAGGGAGGGATGGGGGGGGTCTACGTGTGCTAACATAGAAATAAAACTCTATTGTGGGAAAATAGCTGAGAGATGCTGTGTCTTATTTTCTGTTACTGCCTACAAAGGTGTCCTAGTTTGCTTTCCTGTTGCTGTGATAAAAATACAGACCAAAAGCAACTTGGGAGGAAATAGTTTCTCCGGCTTATCCTTCCGTGCCACAGTCTATCATGTAGGGAAGCCAAGGCAGAGGGACTCAAGGCAGGAACCCGGAGGCAGGAAGCAAAGACGTGGAGGGGTGCTGCTTACTGACGTGCATTCCATGACCTGTTTAGCTCTCTCCTTATATAAGGATTGTCTCAATAGTCTGGGCTCTCCCACATCAATTGGTAGCCAAGAAATGTCCCACAGACATTCCCACAAGTCAATCTGATAGAGTAATTCCTTAGTGGAGGTTCCCTCTTTCCAGGTGGCTCTGGTTTGTGCCAAGTTGACAAACACAAACGAGCACACATGATAAACAGATCCAGTGTCTTTGCTTGTCCATCATCACCATGTTCATCCTTCAGCATCATCTTCATACACCTTACAGGCAGAATTAACCAATTGTCTTTCTGTGGTCCTGGAGCTGTATACACAATTGATTGACCAGCCCTAATTCTAGGACTCAGCATGTGTATGCTAGGCCCCTTCACAAGAATGAGGGCCAGGCAACATCTTTATCTTTATAATAGCCCCAAGGCTTAGTGTTGGAACTATTACTTGGTAGGTGTTCAGCAAATGTATACAGAATTTAAATGTAAAAGCATAAAGCAAATACAAGAACTTCCTAACATACACTAATGACCCCGTGCTGTGAGATAATCCCCCATCCCCAAACACATTCTCCTTCCCCGGGTGTAAAAATGGAAGCTCCACCTGGAGATTTCCTTTCTTATTTGTTTTTTTTCAAGTGTGTGTGTATATGTGCACACATAGGTGTGTGTACATCTGTATGATCTGTATGCAGATACATGTGGAAACCAGAGGATGACCTTCACTGTCTTTCCTTAGGAACTGTTCTGAGTTTTTTGAGAAAGGATCTCTCACTGGCTAGTAGGCTAGGCAGGCTGCCCAGCAAGTCCCAGGGATCCACTTGTCTCCATCTCCCCAGGGCTGGACAGAGACACACACTACCACACCCAACTCTTTGTCCATGGCTTCTGGAGATCAAGCTCAGGCCTTCATGCTTACACTTCGTGCAAACACCAAGCCATCTCCCAGCCTCTTACTGTTTTGATCTGAATGTGCATTTCAACAGGTCCTGAAGTAAAAGAATCATTCTTGATATCATATTGTGACCAAGGGCATGCAGGCCCCCAGCTCCAAGGTGCTATGAGACTCTCAAAATTACAAACAAGAGAGGATGCAGGCAAACTGGACATGAGATTCATGGTGACCAGCCTCTCTATGAAGAAAGAGTCCCAATGACCCTGGACTGACATGTGTCACTCCAGTCTGCCAGTCAAACAGCACTACCACACCTGTGGACTCTCATGTGACCCAGAGGCCACATGACTACCAGAGCTGGAAGGAACAAGAACCCACCTCCAATGCCTCATTGCCTAAAGCCATTGACAACTGGTAACTTAGGACCCACAGAAATCAATGGAATTTCACACCTACAACCTCTCTTCATGTCAGGATTGCATTCAGCAAGAACTAAGGTGTCTTATATTTGTGAGACAGTTTGATACATTAGATAACAGATGATCCTTGTGTCCAGAAAGGCTTGATTCAAATCCCAAATATACAAATCAACAAGCTGTAACCTTGCACAAGCTAAGGAGGTGCTCTGAACTTCAGGGTCCTTATTGGGTAGTAGTTTCATTGCTGTATACTTAAAACTACAGAGAAAACCAACTTAAAAGGAGAAAAGATTTGAGGGATGACCATTTTATAGTTTTAGTCCGTCATGATGGGGAGGGTATGACATATTGGTGGCTAGGTGCGGGTGTGCGTGCGTGCGTGCGTGCGTGCGTGCGTGCGTGCGTGCGTGCGTGCGTGCGTGTGTGCACATATCTGCACACACACACACATATATGAAGAGAGAGTGTGTATGTATACATATGTGTGCACACACACTCATATGGAGAAAGAGAGAGCTATGATGTCTTCACTGGCTGGCCTTGTCCCTTCCCCCACTCCCATTCCATCAGTCCCGACTTGCACGGCAGTCACTCCCCTCTCAGTTAATCCACTTGGGAAACACCCTCACAGAAAAACCCCATGTGATTTACTATTTTCCTAGGCACATCTCCAAGTCAATCATGTTGCCAATTAAAACTATCACCTGTATCCATAAAACAAAGATAATTTCCTTGCTTATAAAGATTCTCTGTCTTAAGATTGTGGTGGTCTTCATATTAATATTGCTCATTCTCTGTCTTTATAAAATGGCATGATTTCTGCTTACCCACCCACTTCATAAAGTGTCTGACAGACTTTTTAGGAGCTATGAGAATATTAGAATATAGTAAAGAGGTATCTTCATTGAGTGATTGGTCCCTGTAGTATAGGAAGCCACAGGGACAGACAGTGCCTTAGTATCATGAGGGTAAGTGTGAGTTGTTGCTGTTAGAACAAGCAACCTTTTCACAAGATGCTAGGCTTCTCACATAGCCCTGCATCATTGACTCTGGGCTATGCTTGTAGGAGTATAACCTCTTGGCCAAGTGGTCCTCACTAGTCAAAGGTAACTTTCTGTAGATGAATAAAAGCTACTGGGTATCATCAGCCAATATGGCAGCAGGGATGGGTGTTGGCCCAATGGTGAGAATATGGATGGAACCCTAGCCATATCCACTCCATACCTGCAAGCTGCCTGTCTGAGATTCATGAAATTATGGTAACACTGACTCTTAAACAATCTATCCTATGATCTCACACCCACCTGTTTCTAACCTTAGCTGGTACTTGAACCTAACTAGCTAGGAATTATTGAATAGGAGTAGATGCTACCAGTGTTCTGCCTATGTCATTTGGCTCTCGACTTTCCAGGACATTCCTGTTGCAATTTTTTGTTTGTTTGGTTGGATTTTTGTTGTTGTTGTTTTTCAAGACAGGGTTTCTCTGTGTAGTTTTGGTGCCTGTCCTGGAACTCGCTCTGTAGACCAGGTTGGCCTCAAACTCACAGAGATCCACCTGGCTCTGCCTCCCAAGTGCTGGGATTAAAGGCGTGCGCCACCGCCGCCTGGCTTCCCATTGCAACTTAAAGCAAGCCCAAGGACTTTCTTTTGGGTGTGCAGGCAGTGCTAAGAGTGTGTGTTAGTGTCCCAGGATCAGCTCTCAGTAGTAGTTCACGGGGAACTGAGGGATAAATACTCGGCTTCCTCAACCCTCAATTGACAAACTGAAAGGACTCTCTTCCCAAGGCCCCCAGAAGGACTGGTCCCCAAGTCACAGCAAACAAAAAGTTGTGCCCTTCTTGGACTCCTTTCCTTCTCAGTCTCATCATCAGGATGCTTGCTTTAATTACCTCTTGCTCTGGTTTGGACCCATGCTTTTCCTTCTGAAACACATACTGGAGTTAAATCTTCATGGCTCAGTATTAAGTGGATGGAAACTCTATCAGATGGTGATGCTTAAAGCTGTAGTCTTCATGAGGTCATGAGGATTATCTAGGGTCTTCAGAGTGGGGACTGCATGAATGACTATGACTACTAATGGCATTTAAAGGGGAGGAATGGAAACCAGAACACACGAGGACATGTATGTACTCTCTGTCCTCACACGGTCCCTGCACCACACTGGCAGCAAAAAGTCTTTGATCAGAACTGGAACCAAAATACACTTCTTTTCTGTACTACTTAACTGGTCTGCAATACAGTGTTATCAGCAACATCATTGTATGAAAACAGTCTAAGATGCCTCTAGAACAACTATTTACTCCCAGATTATTACCTGGGATCACTGAGGGAGCCAGCCTAAGACAAAAAGCCATGTTTAACTACCAGGACTCAATATCTACATTTCTGGCATCACCTAATTCATAGAACACATATTAACAAGATGATGATAGCAGTTTATGATGATATTCAATTAACTACAGCATTCCATTTTCCCATGGGGCTAGAAAAAATGTTGACAATATTTGCATACTGGTATGCACGCACAGGGACACACATATGCACAGTCTTATTTTGAACATTATGCTAATGGACTAAGTCTTCCAAGCATAGAGTTGACCTTACCCAAAGAGCCCCTACTGACATTTGTATGTCCCAGTCCCGACTCATGGTGTCCCCTCTGGTACTGAGGCTCATCAACCAAGTGAAATCTGATAACCAGCTCTCCTGGTCCTCCTCCTCTTCCTCCTCCTCCTCTCCCTTCTCCTCATCAACCTCATTTTTTGTTGTCTTCTCCTTCTCCCTCCTCCTCTCCCCCTTTCCATCCTCTCTTCTTCCTCTTCTTCATCCACCACCAATTCCTTTCTTCGTTCTCTTTCTTTTTTCCAAATGCACGATCATTGCAAAAATACCCAGCCATTTCAAATTCCATTCTTGCCACAATAGCCAATCTGAATTGCAAAATAAAGTAAGTCCTGTAAAATGAAATAGACTTCTCATTTCCTACACTGCTCCACGAGCTGAGCAAGTGACAAATGAGAGACCAAAACACCAGGGCAGTTGGCGTTAATTAATACTAAATTTACTGAATTAAACAATGAATTTTAAAGTAATAATTCTAAGATGTCATTTCAATTAAGGCACTGTCACTGAGATAATGGATGTGGGTGGCGTCCAGGAAAGTCGATCACAGCTCTGTTACAGGAAGAAACCATTAGCTCCAGAGAAAAAGAAAGAGAAGAAACCCCATGACTTCTGGGAGAAAGACTGAGGTTTTGGAGCGAGTGAACTTTTCCACCTTCTCAGTGGAGGAAAATCTATCTTGATTGGACTCAATAATCTCAAACAGGACTTATTTAGAAGTCCCCTGATTCAACAAAGGGGAAGCAGGAGTCACTCTCTCCCCGCATGTGAGAGAAAAGGAGACATTATTTAGGGTGAAAGGTTCTAATTGGCCCAAGCCTATGGGGCTTTTCTCCCCTAAGCAATTCCCTCAAGTGAGTCCAAAGAAATGAATAACAACAGCTTCATAGAGTTTGGAAAACTGGGGCATGGATGGGAGAGGAATCGCAGTCACAAAACTTTGTGCTAGAAAATGCTCCATAACTGTCATCAAGTTCAACTGCAAAATTGTCCAAACATGAATAAGACATTGGAGTCTTATCAAAGGCCACACAGTCCAGACCTACAACCTGCTCATTTCTCCTCCACAACAAAGCAGGTCTCTGTCAGTGCTGAGTGTAAGGAAGGAATGCTGAAGAGACACTTTAATTAAAAATAAGAATTAAAAATTCTAATTAAGGGAATAAATCTTCTGTCACCAAGTACAGGCAAGCATGACATCTCTCAGTCTCAGATTGCTCATTTATAATGTGGACCTAATAACTACTAACTAACAGCTAATCTCACAGATGCCCAGATTTCCCCATTGGCATACATCATGCTGCTCTATTTTATATATTTAAAGCATAATTTGCCCACTCTGTTGTATAAAGGGGAGTTTCTATATATTTGGACAATAAAATACAGCTGTAAGCTAAAACATGGCCAAAGCCAGGTTAGGAGAAGGGGTGATAGGTCTTATCCCGGATGCTCCTTCCACCTAGGGGATGCCCTCCCGACAGGTGATCTGAGGGGGCAACCAGATGCCATCACTAATAGCATCTCACCCAAGCCTTCATCTGGTACCCACTGTGCATGGTGAGATTTTTCTGCTTTTGGTTTGGGTTAGTTTATTTTGCCTCTCTATCTTAGACTCTTTCTTAAAATGAACAGTTCTGACCCAGGACGTCCCTGGGGATTTATGTTCATGTTCACAATGAGAGGGGAGGGGGAGAATTTCATTTTTAATTATAAATATTCATGTGTTCAGCCTAGATTGTGCATGTCATTACGACTCCTAAATTAGTTCAGAAGGAAACTGACATTTTATTCAAATTTCTTTATTCTTCCTCAAAGCAGAATGGGTGACATTTTGCTCTTAAAAAAGAAATGGAAAATTTCCATTGCTTCTTTGTAACCTGAAAATTCTCCATTCTCAATGAAATCCTGTCTTCAGTTTATTCCCAGAGTTAAGAGAATTCAAGTGGTCAGCAGGAAAAGGTACCCCAAAACTTATAAAAGAGAGGCTAGCTTAGACAAAATGAAAGCAAGAAGAAACTAAGGATACTAGCCTATAATTGTCACTCAATCTTCAGAAGCGAAGAGAAGGAAGAAGAAGAAGAAGAAGAAGAAGAAGAAGAAGAAGAAGAAGAAGAAGAAGAAGAAGAAGAAGAAGAAGAAGAAGGACTAGAAAGAATAAAAGAATAATGTGGTGACTTATGTAAGCTCACAAAGCATTCAAATACTAAAATAGAATGAATATGAACTCGTCAGTTCTCCTACTAGTCCACCATAACTGCTCACACATCCCATAATATTCATAGACAATGGTTCTATTTATAGACACCTCTCTCCAGCCGGCTTCTTGGTTAGTGCCTCTCACCAAGCCATCTGGCTTTCCAACTACAGTTACTCCTATGTCACAGACAAATCAAAGGGTGACTTAGTGACTTTGTCACTCAACAAACATCATACAGTGGTACATCAAGTGATACAGATTCTTGTTTTTTGGAGATTCTTACATGAAAAATACACATGCAAGTTTAAGAAAGGATCAAATGAGAGGAGCCAAATATAGACCCTGTAGCTAGCTACACAATGGAGTCTAAATTCCTTCTCCAAGAAGAGGGCTATGTTTGGTTTTTTCTGGCCTGTGTAACACAGAACAACAAACCTGACAGCCTTCAAACCACTTCTCGCCAGTTTTTTCTGGAGGGCAGAAGACTGAGTGGATCTTAACAGGGTCTCTGCTCAGGCTCTCCAAAGGCTGCAGTCAAGGTCTAGGGAGTATGGGGGCGGGAATGGCCTGCATGCTCTTTTGGACCAGAGGATCCATTGGGAAGTTCATGCAGCTGTTGAAATTCATTTCCTGGTGGCAATGCAACTCAAGGCCCAGAGGAGGCTTTCTCTAACGCTAGAGCTGTCCTAAGCCTTCTTTTAAAGGGACTTCCTGATTAGATTAATCCTGCTAAGATAATCTCCTTTTTATAAATTCAAAATCAAGTCAGAGACCTTCATCTCGTATATGAAATCCCTTTACATTTCTTACACAGTGTAACAAAATAACACAAGTAACACCCATAAAAGTCATTCATCCCACAGTAAGAGGGAGGGAGCACATGTGCTCATCAACTCTAGCTAGAATAGAGAAAAGATACCACCTTCCAATGTGGAGCCTTGCACTTCATATTCCACTGGTAATAACCACACCTCGAAGCAGCAGAATCCTGTCTCCTGTACAGGTCTCAAAGGGATGACAGATCGTTGCTCAATTAGGTAAGCCAGAGTAAGTACCACTGGCACGCCAGGGTCAGAACAAAGACATCCATAAAGTCCAAAGCAAATAAAAGACTCAATCTTTTCCAGAAAATACATCTAATCTACTGTGGAGAGAGGTGGAAATTATTATCTATAAAAACTGCAGCTTCCAGCTAGGCATGGTGGCTGCTGACTCCTAGAATGCCAGCACTTAGAAGCTGAGGCAGGAGGATCACCAAAGGTTTGGAGTCATCTTTGACTACATAGTCAGTTCCAGGACAGCCTATGCTATAAAGTGAGACCTTGTCTCACAAAAGGTGAAGCAAAAATGTAAGTAGCTGAAAATAACTATTCCTAAAACTCAATAGTTCACGTCCACATTCCACAGGCAAAGTCACAAATTAAGAACACAAAGACTCAAAAAGTAGGGTTCCCAGAGCAGAGAGGCTGTTCCTAGTTCTACATTACTAGGTTCAAGAATGATATTACCATTAGGATTCACATTTAGGAAGAAGATGTGTGTCTCTCTTCTGAACCACTGCATTCTCACCAGCATAAAAGGAACCTGCCCAGACTGAGATGGTACCTAAAGCTGATCATCCTCAAAAGGCTTCTAAGACATATATTAGGTTTCTCTGAGGTCAAGTACCAATTGTGGCACTGCCAGCTTCCTCTCTTTTGTGTCATTCATTCCTGGTTGCCACAGCTAAATCATTTAATCACCTAACTCTGATTCTTATTTCAATGGAGACAATGCCTTCTACTCAGGGAAGAGGTAAAGGGGTTAACTATTGTGACATATAGCTCGATTATCCAGCAGGGGTTCTGGCACACAGTAGGTACTTCTGGTCTACCTTGAGTACATCCATCTCCTGAGACTGCAGAATTCCATAGTTGTATTTGTGAAGGGCTAAATGAGCTTACAGAAAATTCAAGTCTGGTAATCAAAATTAATAATGGTATTCAATCTAATTTTCCAAGCCAAAGGAGTGGAAGGCTGAGCTGTAATCAATCTTTGGAGGTCAATTTACAGGGGATTTATCAGGTAAAGGCCTAGTGCTGCCTTGTATAAAGCAGTGTGTCTCTATGTATGATTTTTCTGTGACTCTTTGGAAGCTTGGAAATACACTCACCCTCTCCTATGACCCTATGCATTAACTCTTCTTCAACTCTGGGTTTTGTTCTCTCTTTTTAAAGATTTTTACTTTTTATTTTCAATTATGTATATTATGGGGAGAGGTGGCTGTACACATAAGCACAAGTGCCCAGGAAACTGGAAGACAGTCCAGGACCCTCTGGAGCTGGAGTTCCAGGTAGTTGTGAGCCACCCAACATGGATAATGGGAACTAGACTTGGCTCCACAGCAAGGGCAGTATGTGCTCCTCACTATTGAGGTGCCTCTCCAGCTCCAGGTTTCTGTCTTTTAAAAACTCTGAATTGCTTGGCTAGTTTCTAAGTAGGATGGACTTCCCTTCTATGAAAAACAAAAATAAGTCTATACATACTTCCCAGGCCACAGAGCCTGTTTCCTTCCCCGGGGACAATCTCTTTTGACAAATTGTCGTAAATGGTGATTGATGGTGATGATGATGATGGTGATCATGATCATGATCATGGTTATCATGATTATCATGATGAAGATGAAAGTGATAAAGATGACAATGGGTTAGTTTTGTCAACTTGCCACATCTAGAATTTTCTGGGAAGAAAGACTCATTATCTAGATCAGACTGGGCCTGTGAGCATGTCTGTGGGAGATTGCCTTCATTGTTAACTGAGGCAGGAAGACCCATCCTGAATGTGGGAGGCACCATTTCCTGATCTGAGCTTTGGAATGCATAAGAATGGAGAAAGCAGGATGAGCACTGAACATGTATACATTCATTTCTCTCTTTGTTCTTGACTGTGGATATCATGTTGCTTCTTCAAGTCCCTACTGCTGTAACTATGAGGCAATAATGGACTAGAAACCAGAATTCTAAGCTAAAATAAACCTCCCACAGCAACAGAAATGAATCTAAGACAGTGGGTATGCAAATACATAAATTTCCACAACTACAAATATATATTCTACTAATAATAATATAAGATTTTATGCACTGAAATATTTTATTGCATATGTTGAAGATTATTCCATATCTTTACATTTCATATAGACTCATACTTTAATAACTATATAGTATTCAATATTATGAATAATAACTCATTTCTACAATATACTTTTGATAAACATACCTATTAGATGAATGTGTTTCTTTCATTTTTCTATTCAAAACAAGCTACTGCTATTCCTTTAATTTAAAAATATTTTACATATGTTGACTTATATTACCCATATTGGATAAACCTATGAGTGAAATTTTATCATTGTTGGTATAATTGTTTTACACATACTCATCCAAAAATATTTAAAAATGGAGTATATTTCAGGCTCTAGTAGTGAAAATAATGGACAGAACTATTCTAGTAGTTTCTTATACTTTAGTACTAATTATTCACTTGTGGTGATATTTTAATTGTACTGAAATGTGATTTTATTTGTATGTTAATAAGTAAAGTTTACCTGGAGATCAGAGGTCATAGCAAGCCAGGGACAGCAGTCAGGCGGTGGTAGCCCATGCCCTTAATCTGATCACATGGCAGGCAGAGTCTCTGTGTGGTCAAGGACACAGCCAAGCATGGTGACACGAGCCTTTAATTCCAGTACCAACCATAGAGACCTGGAGGTCTGTATAGACAGGCAGTGATGAGAAAGTCATGTGACTGGGCTTAGAGCCAATGAGAAAACAGAACAGGAAAACAATAAAAACACAAGTCCGACATTAGAAGGTCTCTCTCTGGGGAAGCTACTGCTGGTGGTAAGCTAAAGCTAGGTGGCTCTTGCTCTGATCTCTTTGGCTTTAACACTGTATTTGGCTCTGTGTTTCTTATTTAATAAGACTGTTTAGAAATTCATCTACATTCACTTAATCTTTAAAATAAATGTTTGGGAAATGGACTTTTGTTCTCCTCATCTTGTAGGTGAAGAAACTGAGTCACAGAAGTATGCGTTAACTTGTTCAATATAACACCACCAGCACCTGAGAAGGGACTGAAACCACAAAGTACAATTCCTTGTTCATTGTCCACACACTGTTTTACATACTATATTTTTTCACCAATTCTTGGGTGTTCCACCATCACACATCAACTCACTCTAAAAGGAAACCTCATTGCTTTCTAGAACAGATTTTTGGCCTGGAAGTGGTGGCACAAACTTTTCATCTTAGCACTTGCACTCAGGAGGGAGAGGCAGGTGGATCTCTGAGTTCGAGGACAACGTGGTCTACAGAGTGAGTTCCAGAGTTGCCAGGGCTACACAGAGAAACCCTGTCTCAGGAAAAAAAAAAAAGGAACATATCTTTGACCACAGAAGAGTTGGTCTTACCTCCAAATGACTGTCCATGGTGCACTTTCTAAATCCCAGTTTTCCTGAAAGCAAGTTGAACCTGAGGTGACCAAAAGGCCAAGAGAAATAAGAAGATCAAGATAGGAAAGGCAAAGGCATGGATGATGTGAGCTCCAGCTTTGGAGGCAGGGGCCCTCTTGAGCATCAGGTGAGGATCACGATCATTGTCATTTCAGTTGTAATTTTCCCAGCTGCTTCCTCAATCCTAACTTCTGCAGTGACCCTTATACTTCTAACATACAAATTTCACCTTGGTCCTTTAAATCTTTCACCTAATTTATTTTATTTCATTTTGCTGGGGACTAAGCCCAGGATCTCACAAGTGCTGGGCAGGGGTCCTACCATTGTGCCACATCTCAGTCCTTTGAACTTCCTCTTGGGGTCTTTCAATGACTCTCCTTCTATATATGAAACGCTGTACCCTCAGTGGCCATGGCAGAGCCAATCTTTACACCCTTGGAGCCTCTTCACACACCCAAAGCCACTGTCTCAGTTAGGGTTTCTATTGCTGTGATAAAACACCATGACTATAAACAACTTGGAAATGAAAAGACTTATTTCATTTTACACTTCTAGACAACAGTCCATCACTAAGGAAAGTCAGAACAAGAGCTCAAGCTGGGAAGGAACCTGAAGGCAAGAGCTGATGTTGTGGAGGAGTGTTGCATGCTGGTTTGCTCCTCATGTCTTGCTCACTCTGCTTTCTTATAGCACCTAGGACCACCAGCCCAGAGGTGGCATCACCCACAGTGAGCTAGGATTTCCCATACCAATCATCAATCAAGAAAATGTATCACAGACTTGCTCACAAGGCAATCTGGTTTGGACATTTTCACAGTTCTCTCCTGAAATGACTCCATCTCATGTCAAGTTGACACAAAACTATCTGTCACATCCTCCCATCCCCATACCATAAGAAGTGCTTTAACCTGAGTGCCTTAAGTGAACGTCCTCGAGACCACCAAGAGTCTTCTCAGGCCAAGCTTCTTCTGCCTTAAGGGAAAGCTGACCCATAAGACCCTGAGTCCACATCCACTGCAGCTAATCTTCAAAGACAGTCCCTAAAAAGCAAGTCTGTTGATGTTCACAATAGATACCATTACTATTTTGAGACAGGAAGTTTTGAGATGACTATTATTTGGCCATAGATACCCAGAAATATACTTGGAGGTATATACTTTATAAGAATTATTTGTCTGGCTTTCTTTTTACCCTAGGGAAAACAGAAAAGATAGCTAAGGATGAGTTTGTCCCTGAATATTATCACTTTAGTGTGCTGAAAGACATGGAGACTCAGGAAGAGTCTGATAAATGAATTGAAAACGAATGAGATACTGGGATCTAGGGAGTGGCTCAGTGGGCAAAGTGCCTGCTGTGTAAACATGAGGACCTCAGTTTGGACCCCTAGAGCCCACAGGCAAAGGCAGGTGGCGTGTCACACACTTGTTATGCCAGCTCTAACCAGGCAGAGACAAAAGGATCCTGAGACTCTCTGGCCAGCCTGTCTAGCCAATCGGTGAGCTTTAGGTTCAGTGAGAGACCATGTCTCAAAATAATATGTGCAGAGTGGAGCTGGAGAGATGGCTTAGAAGTTCAGAGAATCTGCTGCCCTTGTAAAGGTTTGAGATCTGATTCTAGCACCCACATTATGTGACTCACAACTGTCTATGTCTACAGTTCTGTAGGATCCAGTGCCCTCTTCTGATCTCTGTGGGCACTTCCATGCAAGTGGTGTGCATGCATACACTCACACATACACACACACACACACACACACACACACACACACACGTAAAAGAAATCTTTTTAGAGGGATGGTGATAAAAACAGTGGACATTGACCTCTGGCCCTCACACGGTTTCTTTGTTCTTTTCTTAGAAAAACTTCATGTAATTGCTGTCTCACTATTCTAAATTTATGTCCCTGGGCCATGGTCACTCATATTTGGGCTCCCACATAAACCACATCTTTTATTCCTTTGAAGTGAGAGCTGTTTCTTTTGGTAACAATCCCCAAATGATAAGGCCAAGAGTCAACATGAAGTAAGGCTGAAATATCCACAGGTAGGTGTAAATGATGACATTCGTGTTGTGTTTGAAGCAGTTATTGTAACTGGGGGATGGACGGTCAGTTGCCAGAACAGGCATCAGCAGGAAAGACTTTGTGTCCAAGGTTGTCATCAGCACAAGTTTCAGAAAACCACTTTTCCAAGAAATGAGCTTCCCTAAAAGTAACAGTCTTCAAGATTATGCCTCTTCCCTGGGGGAAATGTTGGCAAGACTTCTACTCACTATTTTGGCAAGTTCTGTCATTTGTTAGTCTTCTGTAATGAAGTAGCTTATTAAAATAGGTGCCTAT
>CABHPH010148621.1:0-13963 GCA_902168325.1 Peromyscus nudipes | reverse complement strand
CACACACACACACACACACACGCATACACATACACATGTACACATATACACACATAATATATACATGTAACACATGTATATATACACATACATATACATGTAACACATACACACACATACATATATACACATACACACATATACAAATACATATACACATGCATACATACATACATACACACATATACACATATACATACACACATACATACACATACATATACACATACACACATACATACATATACACACACAATTTTCTAAATATAAGACTTTGTCCTCTACAAGTAGAGATAATATCTTTTACAATCTAAATGCTTTCTATTTTTTTTCTTTCCTGATTGCCCTGATAAGAATTTCAGGGTGATGTTAAATAAAAGTAGCTAATTTGGGTATCTTTATCTTGTTCCTGGTCTTAGGAGAAGGAAGACTTTCAACCTTCCCCATTGACTATGATAGCTGTGAGTCTTTTGTAGACATCTTTCATCATACCCAGGAAGCTGTTTCTATTTCTTACTTGTTACAGTTTTTCTTTAATTGTGAAAACATGTTAGATTTTGTCAAATGTTTGATCTTCTTCTAGTGAGGTGATAATGCAGGTTATTTTTCTTCAGTGTATGAATACAACATGTTATATTGCTTGTTTGTTTAATTAAACCAACCTTGCCTTCTAAGGATCTCAAAATGATCCTACTATTTAATTCATTTTCTACATTACTAGATTCAGTTTGCCAGTATTTTGTTAAAGGATATTGGTGAGTATCTTCATCAAGGACATTGGCCTACCTTTTCCTTAAACTTTGTCTCATTTTAGTTACACGATAATACTAGGAATCTATTCATTTGACTAAATTTGGAAGTATT
Source organism: Peromyscus nudipes (assembly GCA_902168325.1). Lineage (NCBI taxonomy): Eukaryota > Metazoa > Chordata > Mammalia > Rodentia > Cricetidae > Peromyscus > Peromyscus nudipes. The sequence goes on along the minus strand of CABHPH010148621.1, from coordinate 13,099 downwards.
CCCTCCTCTTGTTTTGTTATTTGTGTGTGTGTGTGTGTGTGTGTGTGTGTGTGTGTGTGTGTGTGAAGATTTTGTGAAGGATTGGTGGATTCATCACATTTTCATCATCACAACAAAATACTTGAGGCAGCTAACGTCATTAAGAAAAAGAGGTGTACTCATCTTTGAGGTGGAAAGTCCAAACAGAACAGTGTAGGCTCTGGTGAAAGCCCATGATGGAGTCCTGATCATAAATAGGGGGAGAATCACAGTCACAGGCATCAAAGAAGAAAGGAGAGACCAGGCTTGCTGGAGCTATGACAGTCTTCTCAGAGAGCTCAAGGGTGGACCCCTCAATGACCCAAGGTCCTCTCACTATGTCCCACCTCTTAAAAGTTCCACAGCACCTCCCAATAATGCCACTCTGGATACCAGGCCTCCAGTCCCTTAGACCCTGGGGAAATACCCAAATGATGGGACCTGGCTTCCATTTCTATGAATGTTTGGGAGAACTCAGTGAGGAAGCCATTGAGCTTGGGCTTTTCTAGACAGGAAGTTCTAAAATTAAAAGTTCAGTCTCCTTGCCATTTTATGCCTAGTCTAAGTTTCAGTTTCTTGCTGAGTAAGTTTCAGTACTTTATTTCTATCAGGCCCTTGGTCACGTCATCAAAGTCATGTAATTTGTTGGTAAATAAACACGTCTCTAATGATATCTGTATTAAAATTTTCAGTTCCTCTATGGTATATATATATATACTAGTCTAAAATTTAGTTGTGTGTGTGTGTGTGTGCGCGCGTGCAGGTATGTGTCCAGTGAGTGCATATGTGTGTGCAGGTCAGAGGTCAACCTCAGATGTCATTTCTCATGAGCCATCCATCTTATTTTTTTTTTAAGACAGGATCTCTGTGTTGAATGAGAATGGCTCCTACAGGCTCATGTGTCTGAATACTTGGTCCCCAGTTGGTAGGACTGTTTGAGAAAGATTAAGAGGTGAGGCCTAATTGGAGGAGGTGTGTCACTGGGAGTGAGCTTTTGGAGTTTCAAAAGACTTGTGCCATTCTATATGTACTCTGCCATTCTTAGTGTGTTCTCTACCTCCTGTTTGTGAACCAAGATATGAGTCCTCAGCAGCTGCCATGCCTTCATTCCATTATCATCCATTATCATGGACTCTAACCCTCTGGATCTGTCAGCCCAATTAAATTCATTCTTTGATAAGTTGCCGTGGTCATGGTATCTTATCCCAGCAATAGAAAAAAAAAAAAAAAAAGACTAACATAGTCTGTCATTGGCCTGAAGTTCACCAAATAGGCTAGGCTGGCTGACCAGTGGGCCCCAGAGATCAAACTATCTCTGCCTTACCAGCAGTAGGATTACAAACATGTTTATGTAGGCTATAGGAATTGAACTCAGGTCCTCAAGCTTGCATGGCAAGCATTTAACCAACTAAGCCATCTCCTCAGCCCCAAAGAAATATTTTGCTCCACAAATTCTAGATAATTCTTCTTGACTTCCCTCTATACAAGCTAAGGCTTCCATTTTTCAGCTGTGAAGCTGTGATTTTGTTTTTCCATAATCAAAGGCAAGTGTATGGTCATTTTCCTCTGTTCCTATCATTAATTCTATACATGCCCGATCTATTATGTTCACATTTAAACTTGAAAATAATAAATAGCCCTACCCTAGTTAATAGAAAAGTCCTCCTCTGAGACAAACAGTGAGACACATGCACATGATGTTGGGGAGTGGACATATGGGCCACTGGCAAATGTAGACATCAGAGGACAACTTCATGGAGTGGGTAGAGTCGAAGCCATCTCACTGGCCCACTGACTTAATTAGGGTTTCTATTCCTGTGTTGGAACACCATAATCAAAAGCAACTTCGGGAGGAAAAGGTTTATTTTGCTTACTCTTCCATGTCACAGTTGATCATCAAAGGCAGTCCAAAAGGGCAGGAACCTGGAGACAGGAGCTAAAGCAGAGGCTATGGAGGAGTGCTGCTTACTGGCTTGTTCCTCATGCCTTGCTCAGCCTGCTTTCTTATACCAGGACCACCCAGGGTGGTGACACCACCCCCTATGGGATGCCCACTCACATCTATCATCAATCAGGAATATGCGCCACAGACTTCTCCATAGGCAATCTGATGGGGGCATTTCCTCAACTGAGGTTCCATCTTCCAAAATGACTGAAGCCTGTGTTACCTTGACTTAAAAACTAGCCAGCACACTCATATTCTCTGGTTTTTGGTTCAATGTTATGATCTCTAGATAGCCTCAGAAGGAATACTTTACAGGCGTTTAAACCCATGTGAAGTTCCACTTTGTTTCATATGTAAATGGAGATTTTTCTTTGAGAGCTTCCAGTTTTTCCTGGAGTTGCAAATTCCCTTGAGAAAAGAAATAAATATCATTTATAATTATCACTGGCTTCATGCTCATTCTATGTATTGAAAGGCATTCTCTTTTTACTCTAGAAGGCATTCTTACCAGAGTCATTAGCATCTTCTTACAATATGAATGAATGAATTCTATTTTAGCTTTCTAGGAAGCTGATATCCCTGGGTTTATTTTCTTGACATTCTACCTTAGTTATATATATTTTAATCCTACTTATTTCATATTTCCCATCTTCATTTTGCTGGCACACATCATCAGGAAAGAATCCTAGGAAATAACATTTCTGAATGCTTGCTTGACCCCAGATTTCTTGGATAATTTTTCTGGGTACCAAATGATTTCTACATAGAACTTTGGCTACATGTATCTGCTGTATTCTAGAAGCTGATTTTGTCTGTGAGTTTCTCAGTTGGTGACCCATTCTTATACCCTGGGAACTTTGGGATCATCTGCTCTGTGTTCCGTTCTCTCGTGAGCTGTGTCTACCTGTGGGTCCTTTTCACTCATCTGCTCAGCTCGAGGCATGTCTGTTCAAGGGAGAGTCACATCTTTCTCTAGCTTTACTCTGTTACTTTTGGTGAATGCCACCATTAGTTACCAAGAAGAAATAGGTCATCTTAAATAGCCCTTCCCCAGCTCTATCAAACTGTCTCGATTTTTCTTTGGATTCTGCTGAATGGCCATAATCTCTCAGTGGATTTATCAAGATGACCTCCTGACTCATTTCTGCCCTCCTCCCCAGAAAATCTTTTGCTACTCTATGAGCAGAGTCCCCTTGCTAAATCTCAAATCCTTTAATATCACTCTGCTCCTTAAAATGTTCTCCTGGACTCCCATCATCCTAAAGGTTAAGTCAAACATCCTTCACATGATTGATGTAGCCTGTAGGGCCTGGCCTTTCTGTCCAGATTTGAATCTTACCTGCCTCCAGACTCCCTCTTTTAGATTCTTGGCCATATTGTAAGCATTTCAGCAAATGGCTCTTTTCATATGAAGTATTCTCAACAGTGCAGTATTTACTCATTATCTTAGTTTGTAGCATGAATCTTAAAGAGTCTTTATTAATAAAACAAACCCAGAGCCAAGTATTGGGGTGAACACTGGAAGATCAGAGAGACAGAACAAACCACAGCTACCTCACCTTGCCAATCCCTCAGCTGATCTTGTTTCCTCAGACTGGAAGCTTCTGAGTCCTCATCCAGAATGAATCTCAGCTGAACTGCTGCTCGAAAGCCTGAAAGCTTAACCAGCCCAATGCTTCTAGTTTTTGGTCTTCCTGCCTTATATATCTTTCTGCTTTCTGCCATCACTCCCTGGGATTAAAGGCTCAGTTGCTGGAATTAAAGGCATGTGTCACCATGCCTGGCTGTATCCTTGTGACCTTGAACTCACAAAGATCCAGACAAATTTCTGCCTCTGGAATGCTAGGATTAAAGGTGTGTGGTACCACTGCCTAACCTTTATGTTTAATATTGTGGCTGTTCTCTTCTCTGACCCCAGATAAGTTTATTAGCATGCACAATATTTTGGGGAAGACAATACCACCACACTTAGTTAGGGTTTCTATTGCTGTGAAGAGACACCATGACCATGGCAACTCTTATAAAGGAAAAACATTGAGTTAGGGTGACGGCTTACAGTTCAGAAATTTAGTCCATTATCATCATGACAGGGAGCATGGCAGCTGGGAGTATGGCAGCATGCCGGCAGACATGGTGCTGGAGAATTCTTTATCTTGATCCAAAGGCAACAAGAAGTGGACTATCTCACTGGGTGTGGCTTGAGCATATATGAGACCTCAAAGCCTGCCTCCACAGGGATACACTTCCTCCAACAAGGCCACACCTCCTAATAGTGGCCCTTTGGGGGTCATTTTTCTTCAAACCACCACACTCATCCTACAAAGATCAGCTTATCCTGACTTTATCATTGCATAACCATTTGATTTTCCATTATGTAGTCTCATGGCACTCTCTATATTTGTGTCACGGCACTTAATACAATTCTAATTTAATCAGTCTTTTATTGCCGGATGTTATGTTTGCCTGCCCGCTTGTCACTAAGAACCTTGGGGTCAGAAACCATGTCATCTTGGTCCTCATCTTACCAGAGTCTCACAATGTGACTAGCACAGAGAATGCATTCATTATTATATTTGTTAAATGAATTAATGAATGAGTATCATAAGACATTTATCATAACTGCAGTAGTCCTGACTTCCATTTGTTTACAGAACTCTGCCTTCCTTCTATCCACAGGGGCTTTGTTGGTTTCAGATGAATAAATTTAGTTCCTCATTTTCATTCCCCATTCTCCCTTTGAAAGCTTTCATATACTCTGTTTATGAGCAATTTTGTTCTTAGCCAATTGACCTCCAACTATTCCATCATGTTATTTGAAGCTTCCCGTCATCTCAGGCAGATTGGCCCCTGCCCGATCTACATTGTTTACCTGTCTCTGGCTGCCTTGTCTCAGCCTTGCCCTTGGCATCATCTTAATGCATACTTCTAGAAGCACATTGCTGTTCATCAACAGGAGATCACTTAGGCACCTGTGCCCCTCTCTTTTCTTATGTCCCTCCCTGACTTCTTGATGGTTTGATTTATTTTCTAATTTCCCCATTTAGACATAGATTCTGGGCCTACATATTTCCCATTTCTTGAATCTAATCAGTTTGTCTGATGAGCCCGTGAAACAAAGCAAGGAGACAGTACTTAATATGCCGGTACTGATGGTGATTGGGGAAACTGCTTGGGTCAGCTGTGTGGATTCCCAATGAGAACTGGGGCTCATCAGATGATTCATCATATTCCTCTGCTTAGACCCTTAAAATATTAGTATCCCCTCACATCCTTAGGCAGCTGGTTTATACTCTTAACTCTTACATTGATTTTCTCCTTTGTTTTACTGTGGTAGTTATTAGCACTGGGTGTTTAAAACCCCCGAAAGTCAGACTGCAGATTTGTTTTCTTGCCTTCATCTACTTCTCTGCTGAAATGCATGTTTCCTCATACTAAGAGATCTATGAGTCGGCTCAGCAGCCAAAGCTTGCCTCTGATCCTTGGCTAGGAGTCTATACTTTTCTGGTACTTTGTGCCACTCGGACTCCTCCAGGATGCCCCACCCTGAACACTGTGGAACAGGAGAGAGGAGGAAGGAGGGGGGGAAGGAAGAGGAGAAGGAGGACAAATAGGAAGACAAATAAGATGGGGACCAGGACCAGGAAGAGGAAGAGAGAATTGGATCTGTACTTCACAACCTCTTGAACATGAACTCTCCCACCCCATTGCGACTCTCCTCGCATACTCTGATTAATCCCTTAACAGCACCTTGCTTTTACTTGTCCTCTCTCTTCTCTCCTCTCTTTCTCTGCGCATTTTTCCCCCCCCCCCCCCCCGTTTTCTATCACCTAACACGCCTCCCTAGCCCCTTGGGTGACTGTGGGGATAAGAATGAGATCTCTGATGTGAGAAGACATTGAAAAGTTAAAAGCGAAGCAGCACATACAGCAGGATAAGGACGGAGACGCAGCTTCTGTTCTCTGAGGCGGCGCACTGCACCCCTTCCCCGCACCCCGTCACATCCTTCAAAGCCAGCTTCGTCTTCATCTTCACACAGGCCTCTTCTCTGGTCTTTCACGCGTCTGTAGCCGGGTCTTGCTTGGTCCCTTTCTCCTCTGTCCAAGTACTTGGCTCCGAGAAAATGAGTTCAGCTGCTTCTGTTTGGTGATCGGAAAGCAGCTGTCTGCCCCCACCTCTGGCTTCTTCTGCATCCTCTTGTGTGTTCAGGATGGCAAGCCCATATAGATTGGGGTAGGCTGCCACAGGTAAGTTCAGAGACGAAGGTTTCATCCACTGTCTTTGCAACCAGATTATCAATATGTTGCTTAGGTCCCCCTTCTGCATTCCTAGCCCAGTTCTCTTGCCTTGGAGAGGCAGTGAAGCGTGAGTTAGACCGGCCACGACTGGCCTCCAGAGGGCAGTGTGAGGATGGATGCAGTATTGGTTTTTTGGTGGTGAGGGAAGTGTGTGTTCATGTGCCAGGGAGTGAGAGGGTGAAGAGAGAGAGACGTTGAAGGTACAAAGAGACAGTACTTGGAGAACAGACTGATGAGCAGAAAGAGGGTACCTCTTCTATTAAGGGGGGATGTGCACAGGAGGAGATACAGTGGCAACCAATGGAAGGAGTTCCTGCCAGAGGGGGGCATAGGAGAGGGGAGAGTAAAGTGATTTGCTGGCAATAGAAAGGAGGCCCAAAAAACAGAGAGGAGGGATGGCATGGCTAACATCTGAATGCATGAAAAGCTTTTCCAAGAGCATTGAGGCGGAGGGCCATGAGCTTGTGGTAGTACCAATTCACCAAAGGCATTTGTCTGTTTTCTCTTTTACTAATGTTTGAGTTCACACAGAGCTAAAGGTGTCTAAAGGTTCCATAATGAAGATGGAGAAGGAAACAGTGGAGCTGAAGATTTTATGAGATCATGGTTCAAATTCAGCATTATTAGATACATGTTAAACTAAGTCAAAGTGGTAAAGGTGACGATAAGGGAAAAAATGGAGGAGCCAGTAACTTGGCCACTTGATTGAAGGAGAGTCATTGGTGGAGAGGAAATCAGATTGAACCTGGGAGTCAGCTGTGATAGTCTTGAGGCTGCATAAGGATGATCGCTTAGCCATGGCAACAGTTCTCGGTGATGGAACATCCTGGGTGCAGCCCTTGGGAGGGGTAGCAGCAATGGGGCCAAGGTAAGTTCTCTACGGTTGAAGAAAATAAGGAGGCATGAAGGCGGATGTTAGCCAACTCATCCATAATGGCATTAGTAACAATGGTGAAACAGGCACCAAGTTAAGCCCTTCATAAAAGTCAGTCTCACCAGGAAGCCAGCAGGAAGCACAGAACACGAAAGTTAGTAGCCAAAAGATACATGTATTAAAGGGGGGGGGGGGGCTTTTTCTAGCAAGTAGCAAGAGAATTCTAGAAACACATTCCCCTTTCTCAGGACACCATAGGTACATGGCATTTGAGAGTGGGCTCCTGGAGCTGTGGGATCCTCACAGAGACAGTAGGGAGATGAGGCACCCTAGGAGAAGATACATGGGGTCCACAGTACTTGCAGGTGACACAGCCATCTAGGGAGGTAGACAGGTTGGAAACAGGAACATGGGTCACACACAGTAAGGTGAGAGCATAGAAGCCATCTCACCAAGCAGTGTGAATGTGAACCTCATAAGAATATTAATACCATGAGGAACGTGCTAATGACCTACGCGGTGCCTGTGGGCCTCCCAGCTGTGAATGAAAAGACTCTGAAAGTCCACTTCACACACTACAAGGCTCATGTCTGATATAGTCAGCTGAGTGTAGAGTAAACAGAGCCCCATCAATTGTCCCCCTTCCTACCACTTACAAGATCCATTTCTTTTCTGTCAGCCTAGATTGATGCAGATTGGTCCAAGCTGGCTCTGCAATACCAGGCTTTGTCTCACCACGACCCCTCCAGTCTGTCATTTTCCAACTAATCTTTATTAAGCGCCTCTTTCCCCATATCCTTCTCCAGCGAATAAAGGAAATAAATAGGCTCCTTTGTGAACAAAAAAAAATCACAAAAGCCATCTAATAATCCCTGCACCTTTTATCCTGGTGTTTGCTCTGGAATTAGTTGTTTATCTCCCCAGTTCTAAAGCTGACATCAAATGCTTGCCAGCTAGGATTTATCGAATTTAATAAAGGTATTTCTTGGGTTCATCTCAGTCGAATCTATAGTAACTATTTCTCAATATAAAAACTCATCATCCTACTTGTAGACGGTTGAAGGAGAGTACACATACTTTTTAGTATTTAAAAGAACTATCCAATATAAACTGTTTTCTTTTCAAAGCTTTCTTGCATGAGTATCAAATTATATCTATAATTTTAGTTCTTCTGGAAGTAAAAAAAATTTTGTACAGCTTTGTATTCTTTTTCTCTTTTTAAAATTATCTTCTCCTTCCTCTATTTTACCTTCCCAGAAAAATTGTTCAATGATTTCTTCATAGTATTACACAGTTTTATGATCTTTTTGTGTAAAGAATGACATATACCTTTCCTAAACTTTATTGGATTGTGCTAACAGCTAATGTGTAAACAGAATAGGTCCTCTATATTAAGGTCATTTTTTAGGTTCAATTGTCTTTAGGCTTCAAGAGCAAGTCCATGGCATTGGTCTTGCTCCTGTGGTGTGGCTATGATATTTTATTATTATTATTCTATCCTATTTCCTACACTAACAGCACAATGTAACATTCACACCAAAACATTCACCCTGTTCTTGTTTTCTCTCTTTCTTCTCTCTACTTTCTTACATGCAAGGATAACACAAAGCTATCTATGTAGTGTAGATAGTAAAGGAGGAGGCTGATAGAAAGGAAGCCAGGACTGACTGAATTCTGCCCACACCTCCCTGGAAAGTCCCAAAGAAGATTGGATATATTCAGAAGACAAAGAAAACCAAAAGGGAACATAGCCACATGACTGCCCTTTACCTTTTTTATATCAGTCCTTTGTGGACCAATGCCCTGTCTTCAAGTAGAGACTGTGTAAGAGAATGTCAACAACCCCATGCCATTCTTGAGGGTTAGCTGATGAAGCAGGGGTGAGGTGATTTGGATGTAGACAAATGTTTCCTTTTATCTGAGATTGCACATCGGAAAGATTTAGCCTCCTATGAAGGAGAAAGAAAATATGAGGCTTGGGTCTGGGCCCAGGCATACCTAGGTTTGAGGGATGACACCTGGGGACAGCTCTTAGGAATAGCAGCACAGATGATTAGACTCAAAAAATGATACTAACAATTCCATGCTTGTTTTAGGAAAGAAACTTGGATATACGTTCAACAATCGGAACTTCCACAACGTGTCTCTGGGGCAAGGACAAGAGGTAGTTGCTGAGACTGCACTGGACCTGGCAGCCAAGAAAGGTCACTGGGTTATTCTACAGGTACAACCCCTCCACCAGACCTGGATCACTCTTGCCTTTGTGTCTGTTCAGGCTGTGTCCCATAGACTCTGGGCTTCCTGTGCCCTCTGACCCTCTTACCCACCTGTTCCTCCATGACATTTTCCCCTTGACTTCCTACCTGCTCTAACTCTGCTCAGTCTCACATCCTCTATGACTCTTCTTTCCTACACCTACTCTACCAGTGTCTCCAAACAGTTCTGAGTTCTACTCACTAAAGGAAGTAGATTCCACTCTGATGTGTACTCAGGAAATTAGCATTTGATTAAAGGCCATAGCAGCTGGATACTTTCAGTGGCTGATCTCTTCCTGTGAATGCCATGGCACTTTCCTCTCTGTTCTTTTTTCTGTTGTGTGATAAGTTCTGAGTTACCTTAAGACAAAAAGTTAGCTTCTTCCTTGGGAGCTCATGCTGGGATCTGGAAATGTGGAAACCTATTGCTGTGATTCCACAGAACAAGGGGGAGAGGAAAGGGCTACCATCCTTGTCCCGAAGCCTGTCCCCCATGCAGCTCATTTAGAAACTGTGGCTGAGTCAGAAGCAACAGCTTATTATTCTTTTCTCTGAAAGCACTCTGCAGTCAATCCTATCGGGGCCTCCATTGGCGTGTTGACTGATTTGTTATGACATGTTCTTCACCAAATTTCCTTAGAGAAAATGATGTTTCTTATTCACCTTTACCATCAAGATCACTGCCTTAAACTGCAAGGCAAAAGCCCCTGGAGGAGGGGTAGAGAGATGATTAGATGGTTAAGAGTGCTTGATCAGAGGACCAGAGGTCCATTCTAGCATCTATGTCAAGTGGCTGTGACACCTCTTCTGGACTCTGCAGGCACCTGTATGCATATATAATCTCTCTACCTCTCTCTCTCTCTCTCTCTCTCTCTCTCTCTCTCTCTCTCTCTCACACACACACACACACACACACACACACACACACCACAATAAATAAATAAATCGTTTTTTAGAAAGCCTATTGGGTATGAGAGGGTAACAAGAGAATAGCAGTGAGGGTAAATATGATTAAAATATATAACATGCATTTTCAAAACCTGTTGGGCGACAGAATTAATGAGGAAAACTAGAGAAAGAATAGCTGCAAGATCCAGTCATCCACCCATCCTGACTTCATTACCAGGAACTTCATCAATCCCGATTACTCCCCCGCATCTTGCTGCTGACTTCTCCTTAATTATCCTCTTATTTATGGGGAGCCCAGCAGCTGAGAGATCTGCCATTCCTTGAAACTCCTTTTTCGGGAGCAGTGGGAATCCCAGGAGAAACAGTGCCAACAGCTGGAGGCCCCGCTTCCTCCACGTGCCGGGAGATACAATCATTCCCCATGTCGGCCAGCAGAATCATCTGCCCAGCCTGCTTCTGGCCACTGGTGACTAAAGGAACCCAGCATGCTGCCATGGAAGTCAGAGTCTGTTTTTGTGGTTCTGCCTCCAACAAGGTTCCTCTGACAAGGAGCTGAGTTTCCTTCCTTAGCACCCACTGGCTACCCAGCACCCCCACATCTTAAGTTGATGCACTGTCTGTACTCTCTCAGAGTCTGAGCTCAAAGCTCCTCTTTCATCCCTGGTGATGGGCATCTCCAAGGGAAACTGTTTCTCTGGATGAGGCTGAGCAATCTGAAGGCTCTCCTTTTCCTCTTGAGTGAAACATTTGGGAGTGTTGACTGGACATGGCAGGTCTGAACGGCAGAGGAGGGGTAAAAGAAAAGGATCCCTCAAAACATGTATCTTCCTGAGACTCCTAGATATTCTGGTTTTAATGTTTACCTGGTGTTACCAAGCATGGTGACACACACATGCAGCCCCAACAGTCAGGTGGGAGAGGTTGGAGGATCTTGAGTTTGAGGCCAACCTGGGTTTCATATCAGGTTTCATGCTAGCATGGGCTATGTAGTGAGAACCTATCTCAACACCCCACCCAAAAAAAAGTTCCTGGAAGAGGAAAAACCACGGAAGTCATTCCTTGTTTAAAACTTGAAAACTGAGAGATAATAACCTTTTCGAGAAGAGTCCCGGCATCAAGAGTCAAGGGCTTCCGAGAGCTTGTGACACTAAACTCTGGTTCTGGTCACTGTTTCCAGTGACTGAGATAATGCCATGACATACTGGGGAAAAACTGCCTGAGCTCCCAATCCAAGAATAGCCAGCGATCTTCCCTAGGAGACCTGGCTTGTTAGGATCTGGGGACCGGCCAAAACTCAGGAGGTCTCCACTCTTCCTGACTGTAATAGCTGTGGATTGAGTTTCCCCAGTTCTGGCCATCCTGGGGATCCTTGAATACTGCCCAGAGTTCCTTCCACAGGAAATGGGTCTTCCTCCCAGCCCCTCCCTACTCTAACATGTCCTGTTCTGCCGGGGACTTGGAGTTCTAAGGTACCTACAGGATCACTCACTGCTAGCTTGCTGGTATTGCCACCTAACAGGAACATTGGCTCTCCAGAAATCCCACTGAACTCTGCTTCAGTCATGTGCTTCTAAATGAATTCCTTAACAAATTTTCATTTCACCCTCTGCTACTAACCTTCACACAGCAGCTTCCAGTATGAAGAGCCCTTTCAAATTCATTGCCTGTGGGTCTTTGCAGAAACTCTTAAGTAAGTGTGGCAAGCATGACTGTTCCTTCTCTTTCTATAGAAAAGAAAGCAGCATTCAGAGGCCAAATTACTGTGGTCCTTGTACTGTATTGTGTACTGATCTGTGTATTTAAGGCTCTGCAAGCCTGCTTGCGCAAATATTGATTGAAGAACTTCTATCTGTTCATCATAATGAAATGTTGCAACGATGCCAAAGGACCTACTTACTAAAGGAAAGGTGCTTTCTCCAAAGCAGTGTGAAGAATTCAGTGCTGGTCTTGATAAAAGACAGGAGTCAGGTTTGGGAGCAAAAGGCAGGATCAAAAGCTAGACAGAGAAGCCTGTGATGAGAGTAGGGACCCTTGTGGACCTTGGATAGCAGTGTCTCTCTGTGTTTTGGGGAGATCATTTTGGTGGCAATTAGCAAAACGGTTTGCTGAGAAGGAAGCTCAGTAGAGAGAGTTTGTATCAGTGTCTTTCAAACTTGAACATGCATACACCTTACTAGAGGATCCCATTAACATGTGATGATTCAGTGAGTCTGAGTGGGGCCCTGAGATTCTGCAGCTCCCAGGTACTGCAGCAATGTTCATCCCTTTTGGTTCTGAAGAGTTCAAATAATCCAGGCACCAGGCACTGGAGAATCAGACTTAAAATGTAATTGGATTTTAGACTCAAAGTACAGTCCCTTTACCCACAGTGTGCCATCATCTGGGAGCTTGTTGAAAATACAAATAGCCAGGCTCCACTCCAGCGACTGAATCAGAAGGAAGGGCTAGCAGTTAGTGTGTTGAGCTCTCCTCCAGGGGATTCACATGCAGCCAGTCAATTCTAAGAACACAATGCTAGAAGATTTATGATTATCAAAGGCCAGGGTTCAACTGGGTGATGCTGGGAGGTCACCATTGCTGGTATCCCTAACTCTTTCTGTGTCATGATTTTCTACATTTCTGTCCCTGAAGGCTATGTGTTACATGGCAGTCTGGGTGAACATAAGTCCACTGAAGCCTTTAAAATGTATGTTACAGGTCTAAGGCACAGCTAAGTGAAAAAGTACTAGCCTGGCATGCATGAGACTTGAAATTAATTCCTAGCACCACCCAGAACAATAACTGTACACTTAAAAGTGGTTGC
>CABHPH010148620.1:27205-49655 GCA_902168325.1 Peromyscus nudipes | reverse complement strand
GACTCTGAAGAGATACTTGCACTGGGACTAGGATCTGACTAAGCTGTAGTAGGGTAGATGGTAGGAGAGGCAGGACCTCTAAATATGTGGTTTGAACACAAGAGCAGAAAGTCACTGGAGGGTTGCAGCATAGTCCAATTTTCAATATCAGACACTCTAGTTAGTTGGAGGGATGCAGGTTAGAACCAGAGAACCTGATAAGAAAGTTCTCATACTTTCCTGGGCATGCACAATGACTGATGACAAAGGATAACTGAGATTTAGAAGCAGGGCAGGAGTGAGAGACAGACAGCTGGGCAAGAGATAACAGGATGGAGTTTGGGCCCAGTCCCACCCCCCAACCTGTTTTCCTGCCCCAGCTGACCCCCACCCCACTTTGTTCCAGGACATAGACATCAACACAGATGACGAGCTGGATGCCTACATTGAGGACCTCATCACCAAAGGGGACTGAGGAGCTGGGAGGCAGATGATTCCTCTGCATACCTGCCCCTCAGCAGAGCAGCTTCTGGGGAGGGAGATTTCATTAGTGAGTTGGTGGACTTAATCTTGGTTTGACTCATGTGGGACATTTGTGCTTTGGGAAGGAGATTCCTTGAATCTTCTTCCCTAAGTTTACATAAATATTTATTTTTTAAAAGAGAAGATGTTAATGCCTGCTGTGAGACATTCTTTTGTGTGACTCTTGAGGAAAAGGCACAGAGTCTGAGCCATTGAGCTCCTGGCACCTCAAGATAAGACGAAGCAAGCACCAGCCTGAAGTTGGAGAGGCTGTGGGGGCAGGGTGATTTTTCTCCTAGAGGATCAACAATGGAATATGAAAAATATATGTCCCCAGGGACTCAGATCTACAAGACCCACAAGGGGTGATCAAAGCAGGCCCAGTATCAGAAAGACTCTCCCTGTAACAGATCTCCTGGTGTCCAGTCAGGGCTATGAAGGTCTGTAGGCTACCTGAGCAGCTGTCAGAGTCATCCTGGCTGTGGCAGTATCCAGACAGCTTGGAGATAATTCTTGATGCTCAAATTTCCCTGCACCACCTACTTTGTTGCTGAAAGAGCCATTTCCCAAGTCAACCACACTGTCCAAGCTCAAGTGTGGACAGCTCTGACTGGTCAGATTGCTGGGCTGGATAGCACTCTGAATGTTGAACTCCAAAGATTCTCAGGGTGTGCAGGTGTGGAAGAGCTCTCTGGAGGAAGAGGTTTCCTCAGTGGTGCTAGTTCCTGGAGAGCCTTTGCTGCTGCTTTTCTACTACGTTCTCTGTGGGCTCCAGAGAGCCCAGCACCTCCCATACTCTGAACAGTGAGGAGGAGGAGGAGGAGGAGGAGGAGGAGGAGGAGGAGGAGGGGCCATGTTCTTCAGACAGTTACTCAGAGCCAGAAAGGCAAGAGCTTCATCTGATGGCCATTGGGAGAATTCTGGTTCCAGTCCCAGCACTCTTCACTCCTGTTGAAGACCACTGAAGACAGAACTGGGACTTTGTACTCTTGATCTAAACCATCCTGGGATTTGTTTCCTCCATCACCGAGTCCCATGGTGTCTGCAGAATTCGGGGAAGTGGTGGCGAGGGAACTGTGCACATGTGGCTAGAAGTGCCTGCTTGGGTTCTAGGCTACCCCAGACTATCCTGTTGGGCAATCCCTGATGCAGGGTTGTTTGCGGGGGAGTATCATTCAGAAGTAGTCCTCTTCTCTGGAACGTTCTCCAATAGATGGGGTTCCTGAGTTGGTGCACATAACCCACCAGTCCAACTTTCTGTTGACCCTATCCACGCAGTGTGTGATCCATTTTTGTCTGTAAACCCACTGTTTAAAAGAAAATTGGTCCTGCATTTTTTTTGGCAGGTAATACTTTTTTTTTTTAACCTACACATGTAATCAAAATGTGTTACCATAAATTTCTACTGGTGAGACTCCTGAGTTGAGTGCATTCTTATGTGAAATACAAGACCTTTCTCTTCATTCTGCTGCTTCTCCACTGTCTTTGTTTTTAGTTTCACTTCCTTAATACTTCATTTCTTAGATGTGTTAGCTTGAACTTTCTGGATGTACTAATCCAACCTCAGCTCTTCTGAATGCTGCCTGTTCCTCAGACAGAGGTCCTACTGTTCTGATGGCAAGATAAAATAGAGGGTCTTCCTGGGAACGTCATGAAATAGCTGACCTTGGAACTGGTTGATAAGGCATCCATGGGCTCTAAAGGAGAGGGGTGGGGTTGAAGATGCTCAATGACAAGTGGACATGTAAGAATCCGAATACTACAAAAGGCTGAACGTGAAAAAGCAAGGCTTTCTTTTGCCTGGTTTCCCAGTTCTCTCTGGAGATCAGAGGATTCATCTTGGACACATGGCAGCACATCTGCTCTCTTGGGTTTCCTTAGGTTTTTCACCAAGTAGTACATCATCCTACTTTGTTTCAGAGTGAGGCTAGTATGCGTCTGCTTTGTTCTGAGCTATCACAGGACATCTCATTATCTTGAATGTGTTGTCATGTAACAATCTTTTTTTTGTTGTTTTGGTTTTTTTTTTGTTTTTTGAGACAGGGTTTCTCTGTGTAGCTTTGCGCCTTTCCTGGAACTCACTTGGTAGCCCAGGCTGGCCTCGAACTCACAGAGATCCGCCTGGCTCTGCCTCCTGAGTGCTGGGATTAAAGGCGTGCGCCACCACCGCCCGGCCTCATGTAACAATCTTAAACACTGTGTTCCTAACATCTGTGAAGAAAGCTGTGGTATGTGTGTACCTTTATCCATTACATTTGTATAGAGGGTAAGTTCAGATACATTTCCGTTCTGCTCCCAGCAACTTCCAGTTTCAACTCATTAATGGGTATCTCCAAAAGTGATTTTGTTTTCATGTGACTGAACATTTTCATTGTCTTGTCCAGGTTTTTTGGTTTTGTTTGTTGGTGCAGAGGTATATGTAGTTCTGCATCTAGGACTAAGGATCTTTTTTTTAAATCAAGAGTTTGCAAAATCCTCAGGAAAATGTCTTAGTAGGATTTAAGATTTCCAACCCTATTTGGGAATAAAATGCTGTCTACTACCAGATCAAGACAAGGACATGACACTTGCTTTCTAAGAATTAATACAGGCTGAGGAAACTTCTGGTTTCTTCTTTTCATCTGTCTGAGAGATACTGTTTTTTATCTTTACAAGGCTCATGCTTCCCATGTTAGCAGCTGGCTGATAGCACCTTTAGGGATCAGTAGTAAAGGTTGAGAAGACTCCAGATTTGCCATTTATACAGAACTCAGGTTTTGCCTGAGTATTTTGTGCCTCCACTGGCTACTTGACCCCTATTTGGAAGATCATTTAGCAGTGCTGGGTGAGCCTGAAACATCCTGAGAATTCTACAGCAAGGTTCTGGACTTCACTGGAGATGGAACCTAGGAGGCTCCATGTGCAACAGCCACACTGTCCTGGCTTCTCAGAGCAGCTGCAGGGCCAGCTTGACCCAGAAGGCAGGGCCCCAACAGGTTCTATCTTCAGACTGCCAGTTCCCTGCACTGCTCCACCACAACAGGTGGTGAGGCATGGTGTTGCCATTTTCAGTAGCCTATCAGGTGCTAGGGCCACTGCTGGCTTCAGCAGAAACTTCCTTCTTGCAAGGTAAGCAGGTCACTACCCTAACTCCTTGTTCCTTCCTTAAGGGGCTGCATGGCAGATCTTCCAGTCTAATAAGCTACAAGGACAGGTTCCCACTTGAAATTTAGCCAGTGCTTCTAAAAAGTCCGGAGCTGTGGGTTGAAGCTGGATTGGGGGCCGGGAACCTCTTGCTGTCTTTTTTTTTTTTTTTTTTAAGATTTATTTATTTAGAAGAGGGCATCAGATCTCATTACAGATGATTGTGAGCCACCATATGGGTGCTGGGAATTGAACTCAGGACCTCCGAAAGAGCAGCCGGTGTTCTTAACCTCCGAGCCATCTCTCCAGCCCACCTCTTGCTGTCTTGATCTCCAATTTTTGCTTGTAGGATTCTCTGTACTCTTACCAGCTGTTCACAGAGTGGCCTACATTAGGGACATGCTTTCCCCAGGACTGCCATCATGGCCATCTATTTAGTGTCCCAAAGGGAGCGCTGGGCTTCCATGTAGCTTCTGCCAGACCTGTGCCATTTCCTAGGGTGCTCATCCTCAGCAGTTACCAGCTAATACCGGGAAGGTAGGGGCCATCTACCCTTGAGAGGGCAAGAACCATGATTCATGTTCTCTGGACCTTCCTGGGATACTTTCAGGATTCTCAGGGTCCCCTGAAGTCACCCTTTCTTTGAAAGCTGTAGCCAGCTCTACTCTGCTACTGCCTTCCTGTCCTTCCTGCCCCTCTTAAGCTCTAGGTTTTCTGCCCTCACCTCCCCTCTCCCAGATAGATGCCTCACCAGTTGTTTGGTCACGAGACTGGCCTTGGGGTTATTCAGTGGGCACAGGAGAGGAGCCTGACAGCCTTTTTTTAGTTCGTTGTGCTTAACCATCAGTTACCATGGCATCACACTTGCCCAAGGGTTGGTTAGAAATGCTCACCTAGCCCAGAGGACACAGCACTCTAGTAACCAGTCATCTCTTCGGAGGTGACTAACATTCTCAGCACTGGCCGCCTTCCAGCTGGCCAGTGGAGGCATTCTGTGGAGTGCACTGCCCCAACCCAGACAGCAGCTACACAAAGGTGCACAGCATCACGCAGGAAGGTTGCCCTTAGGGACTCATCAAACCCTGAGGTTATCTTACAGGTGAACAAATATCAGAGATTTTATGTGGATGAATGTTTTGTCTGTGTGCATGTCTGTGCAGCACATAAATGTGTGGTGCCCTCAGAAGGCAGGTGAAGACTTGAAACTGGAACTGCTGGTATTTGTGAGCCTTCTCAAGGTGCTAGAAACCAAAGCCCACGTCCTGTCCCAGAGCAGCTCTTAACTGAGGGGGCCATGGCTCCAGCCTCCTGTTCTTTCAACCTTTTGTGGAGGATCACTACAGGTAACCCTGCACAGACACCCTTCTGTCCGGGAGCTCTTGTTTCTGCAAGGTGGTGCAGGAAGGGCTACATTGTTCTGTTTGCCTGATAGAGCCAGCCTGTGTGCAGGCTTACCAGTCTTTCTGTATGGCCAAGTTCCCGAGACCTCTTGAGTTTTGGAACTTTAATAGGTCAGCTCTTGGCTCCATTTGTGATGTCTCTTGAAAGATACACTTTTAGTTGTTGGGTGTTTTTTGTTGTTGTTGCTGTTTATTGTTTTATTTTGAGACGAGGTTTTTCTCTGTATCCACAGCTGTTCTAGAACTCCCTATGTTAACCAGGCTGGCCTCAAACTAACAGAGATCCTCATGCCTCTGCCTCAGGCCCCAGGAGCACTAGAAATAAAAGCAGGTGCCACCACAACTGACGAAAGCTAAACAATTTTAGATCTAGGGGTTTCCTATCCTGCTGAGGAAAATCACTTTCTCCTCAGCCCTGCCTCCACAAACCTTCATTTTGTTGCCATGATTATTTTTATTTTAAGCAGTCTCCATGGAACATAGTACAAACAGTAAACACAAGTACCAAGCTTTTTCTCCTAGGAAGAAATATATTTAGGTTATAATTATGTTTAAAAATATAATTGCATTAGTTTTAAATACATTTTGAGAGTGTTGGCAGTTTTATGATAGTAAGCTCCCAGGAGGATAGAAAATGGTTTTCCATTTGTTTATGATTTTTGGGGGGGTCTGGAGAGATGGCTCGTTGGTTAAGAGCACATCTTCATCTTCCAGAATTGGGTTCCCAGCACCCATGTCTAGTGGCTGACACCTGCCTGTAACTAGCTCCAGGGATCTCTTCTGGCCTCCAGACCATGCACATAAATTTTTTAAAATCTAGTAAAAATACGTTTTAGATTATCCAGTAGGGTTTTATAATTTCCTTGTAAGGGTTCTATAATTTTCTGACTAAATAACCCTTAGTAGTTTCTTGACACAGCTTTAATAGGTTTCTGACTAAATTTATTTGCTATTTATGGCTTTTGTCACTACTCCAATAGAATACCTTTCCACATCTCTAGTACTTACTAGCTATTAATATGAAGAAAAGTCAGTATACCATCTGTGAGTATATGGAATTTATTTCTATTTTATGAACTGATAGTTACGAAAGCTTGTTGTTAAGGTGCTTGCTCAAGCACTCTACCACCAAACTATATCCCCTGCTGATATCAGCACCCATTTTCAAAATGTCTTGTTTGGAACCAGAGTCTAAGGTGCTAAGCTGTCCTTTAATTCATTTGAATTTGAGATCCTGCTACCTCTGCCTCCTCAGTAGCCAGGATTATCGGCTTGGGCCACCAGGATTGGCTCTTTTTGGCTTGTCTGTAGTAGACTATTGGTTGAAGGTGTGTTATTTTTGTTTATGTTGTATTTGTTTAACTCTGTGAAGCTGTGTTACTGTGCCTGTGTAAAATATCTGTTGGTCTAATAAAGAACTGGCCAATAGCAAGGCAGGAGAAAGGACAGGCGGGGCTGGCAGGCAAAGAGGATAAATGGAAGGAGAAAACTGGGAGGAGAGATGGAAATCCAGCAGTCAGAGGAGGAGGAGGAGGACTCCAGGGGCCAGCCACCCAGCTACACTGCAAGCCATGGAGTAAGAGTAAGATGTACAGAAGTCAGAGAAAAGGAAAAGCCCAGAGTCAAAAGATAGATGGGATAATTTAAGTTACGGAAAGCTGGCTAGAAACTAAGCCAAGCTAAGGCCGGGCATTCATAAGTAATAATAAGCCTCTGTGTGTGAATTTATTTGGGAGCTGGGTGGTGCCCCCCCCAAAAAAAAAGAACAAAACCCCCCAACAACAATAAATCTTGTCTCCCTCTAATGTTATTAGCATATATTAATTACACATAATAAAATGGGTTTCATTATAACATCTTTACATATGACATATTTCGATCATATTTACCCAATCACCCTTTGTTGTTCCAGTTCATGCTTGCTAATCCTTTCCTCTTCCCAATTAGCCCTACTTCTCTCTGTGTGTGTATGTGTGCATCTGTGTGTTCAGTGAGGTTCATTAGGGTTGTTTACAAGATCATGGGCACCTTACCAGTGGCTCTACCACTGAAGAAAATGTCTTTCTTCCCACCAACCATTAACTGCCTATAAGTTTTCAGGGAGCAGTGGACCACCATAAGCTATTCTTCCCTTTCCAGGAGAGGATTTTGACAGCCCCCAATCTTGTGGAGATCATGTGAGTTCAAGCACAACCACCATGTAATGCCTAGAGAGGTTTCACACCTCTCACCCCACCTTCCTGGCTATAAAATTCTCTCCGATGTCCCATTTATGGCTGGTCATTCAGGAGTCATTTATTCTCAGTACTTTGACTCAGTCTCTGCACCAGGGATCAGCTATTGCTAACCATTACAAAAAGAGTCTTCTCTGACTATCGCTGATGACTTTAAAGGCAACTGGATAGTCACATCATGTCCATTTAGCACAATAACAGCCCCCACCCCACCCCTCACCCCCCGCCGCCCCCAGGGCCGATGGGCTTTCGACTGGTGTATAGCCCCAGATACAGATTCTCTGCTGTGGAGTGAGTCTCCAGTCTGATCAGAGAGCATTGGTTACTCCCCAACAGACTTGCTGCTATTGCACCTGTGGGTACATCTTACCTGCTGGTCAGTAGTGCTGCATACAGGGTCCACAGCTGAGAAGACTGTTGATGGGAATACTCCAGGAGCCTATGCAGAGTGTAGAAGCGTCTTTGGAGGTACTGAAAACCTTTGGTTAGGCTCCCTGACTTAGTAACATGTCTGTGAAGCACAAATATTCCTTACAGTTTTTCCAGTTCATGGTTGTGTTTAAAAACTTTGGGGCTGGAGAGATGGCTTAATGGCTAAGAGCATGGCTGCTGTCTCAGAGGACCTGGGTTTGATTCCCAGCACCCATGTGGTGGCTCACAGTTGTCAGTAACTCCAGTTCCAGGGGTGCTGATGCTCTCTGTTGACCATTATGGGCACCAGACCTGTATGTGGTGTACATACACATTCAAGCAAACACATAAAATAAAGTTTTAACAAAATATTTTTAAACTTTGTCCGGTATATCTAGTTTTCTATTTTTTAACCAATTTATGCATTTTAAAACCCAATTGGGCATGAATTTACCACTTAGCAGTATGTCTTTTCTAAGTGGCTACATTCTATTTGATATTGTCTTATTTGTATTTGTGAAAATTCTGGTGATGAGGACGGAACACAGGACCTTGCACATGCTCTGAAGTGCTCTACTGAGCCACCTCTCATGCCTGAGAATTCTTTTCAATGTAAACATTGGGTTGAATGTTATATTTTAGCTCTGTTTTTATTGGATTTTGTTGACATGCTAGTTTAATAAAAAGAAGTACTTCTGGAGCTGGAGAGATGGCTCAGCAGCTAAAAGCACTGGCTATTTTGCAGAGGACCCAGGTTTGATTCCCACCACTCACATTACAGCTCGCAACCATCTGTGACTCCAGTTCCAGAGGATGAGGATCCAACACCCTCTTGTGGCCTCCATGGGCACTACATGCATGCACAGATGCATGCAGCAAAAGGTTCATACACATGAAAATAAAATATTAAAAAAGGCAGTTATTATTCACTGATGTCATTCTGTAGGTTATGTGTTGAAAGTTGTCTCTGGTATCATCTCCTCCCCTCTCCTTGGATCCTCCAGGTCTCTTATTTCCTGTAGAGATGATTCTTCTAGACACCTACCCCGGTCTGTCAGGAGCAATAATTTGGGCTCTGTAGTTTGAGGAAAATCAGGAGTTTCCTGGCTCATCTCATGCAGCTCTTCCCCACCCAAGCTAGCACGACAGCAGTGCTGCCTGCTTTTTCTCTCTAGTCTTCCTGGCCTGGTATGGACTGATTCTACAACCACTTACGGAGCACCATTCTTTGGAAGACGCCAGGCACGCTCCCACATGGATGACAGACACCTTACAGGCTTACAGGACGCATGGCAGGCACGAGACAAGCACAGTCCACCGTATGGTAAGTGCTGACCTGAGTAGCATGTAGGAAATGGAGGCTGCTTGAAGCCTTCTAGCTTATCAGTTCGTTTTTTTTTTTTTTTTGGGGGGGGGCACATTCCAAGACAGGGTTTCTCTGTGTAGCTCTGGCTGTCCTAGAACTCACTCTGTAGACCAGACTGTCCTCGAACTCACAGAGATCCACCTGCCAAGTACTAGAATTAAGGCATGCACCACCACCACCTGGTTTTTTTTGGAGGGTGGGGGTGGGGGAGGGTTTTCAGGACAGGGTTTCTCTGTGTAGCCTTGGCTGTCCTAGAGCTTACTCTGTAGACCAGGTTGGTCTCAAATACCCCATCAATTCTTTTTTTTTTTTCCCCCGGAGCTGAGAACCGAACCCAGGGCCTTGCGCTTGCTACGCAAGCGCTCTACCACTGAGCTAAATCCCCAACCCCACCCCATCAATTCTTTAAAAAACAAATTATACTTTTTCTTTTTTTTTTTTCTCTTTGGCAAGCAGTCTTCTCACAATCACTGGTCAGATTTTTTAAATATTTTAGAGTTCTGATAGGGATCATGTTCCATTTGTAGATTTGGAATTAACTGAACAGTCTCAGGTATTTTCAATCATAGCCATATAATTATTTTACATATTTATGCCTCTTGTGGCCTATGTTGAAATTTTTAAAATTAAGGTAAATTATATTTTAAATTACCAAGATAAAGATAAAGTTGTGAAACCCAAGAGGTCTCAGGTACTTGGCCCCATAGAAGGGCTGATAAGCCTGCACACAGGCTGGCTCTTTAAGGCAAACAGAACAATGTAGCCCTTCCTGCACCACCTTGTAGAAACAAGAGCTCCCGGACAGAAGGGTGTCTGTGCAGGGTTACCTGTAGTGATCCTCCACAAAAGGTTGAAAGAATAGGAGGCTGGAGCCATGGCCCCTCAGTTAAGAGCTGCTCTGGGACAGGACTCGGGCTTTGTTTTCTTTATGGGATTTTCGAATATATTTAGTTTTTTACCTTCCTCTACCCTCCCTCTTCTTCTCCACGTAAATCTTCCCAGCTCTAATATTCCCCTTTCTATTTTCATATCACATGTGTCCTGTTTTTGGCTCACCCCTCTCTCCCTTAGAGCATCTCTTTGCACCCTTCCTGAGCTATTCTGACTGGGTTAAGGCGGGATATCATAGTGGTTTTAATTTGAATTTCCCTGATGGCTAAGGATGTTGAATATGTTTAAAAACATTTATTGGCTATTTTTATTTCTTCTTTTGCGAACTCACTGTTCTGTACATTAGTACTTTTTAAGTTTGCGTTTTCTTTAGTTCTTTGTATATTCTAGATACCAATCTCTGTCAAATGTGTAGCCGATGAAGATTTTCTCCCATTCTGTAGTCTGTTTCTTCACTTGATTACCCATGTCCTTTGTTGTACAGAACTGTCTTAACTTCACAGGTCCTGTTTCAGCCATTGTTTCCTTATTCCCCAGTGACTGGACTCTTACCTGAAGGGCCTCACCTACATCGGGAAGTGTTTTCTGCAGTTTTTCAGGTAACACATTAAGGTCTCTGATCTTTTTGGAGCTGGCTTTTGCTCATCACAGGCGACAAGGATCTGCCTTCATACTTCCACATGTAGCTATCAAGTTTCCCATCACCATTTGTAGAGGGAGCCTTTTCCCAATGTGTGTTTTTGGCCTCTTTGTCAAAAATAAAGTTGCTGTCGTTGCATTTGTTCATACCTGGATCTTCTATTCTCTCCCACGGTCTGCAGCATGCTTTTACGCCAGCATACTGTTTACTATGGATCTGGAGTGTAACTTGAAGTCAGGTATGGAGGTTCCCCAACATTGTTCTTATTTTATTCAATTTTGCTTGGTCTATGTGAGGTCTTTTGTGTTTCTTAATGAATTTTCAGATCTTTTCTATTTCTGTGAAGAATGGCATCAAATTTTGATGAAATTGCATTGAATCTTTAGGTTGTTTTTGGTAAGATAGCCATTTTTACAATATCAGTTCTTCCAAACCATGAGCATGAGAAGTCTTTCCATCTTACATTGTCTGCTTCTCTTTCTTCCTTTAGTGTTGTAAGGTTTTCATTGTAGAGATCTTTTATTTCTTGGTCTGGTTTCTTCTGAGTTTTTTTTTTTTTTCCAATGAGACGGTGATTGTGAATGGGTTTCTCTGATTTATTTTTTAGTGTGTGTGGTGGTTTGAATGACCCTCATAGGCCCATATATTTGAATACTTGGTCCCCAGATAGCTGGAACTGTTTGTGAAGGATTAGGAGGCGTGGCCTTGTGGGAGGAGGTGTGTCACTAGGGGTGGGCTTTGAGATTTCAAAAGCCCAAGCCATTCTCAGTTAGCTCTCTCTGCCTCCTCCTGTGGGTCAAGATGTTCTCTTAGCTGTTCCTGCCACCCAGCTTTTGTTCTGCTATCATGGACTCTAACCCTTTGAAACTGTAAGGCCTAAATTAAATGCTTTTTTTTTAAAAATAAGTTGTAAAAGGAAGGTTCTCTCCTGCTTGCCAGTTACCGAATAACCACTCAGAGGCTTAATGTGACGTATAAATGCTTGGCTGTCAGCTCAGGCTTATTACTAACTAGCTCTTACACTTAAATTAACCCATAATTCTTATCTATGTTTAGCCATGTGGCTTGATACTTTTTCTCAGTACGAAATTCTCACCTTGTTTCCTCTGAATCTAGCTGGCAACTCCCGACTCTGCCCTTCTCCTTCCCAGCATTCTCAGTTTGGCTTTCCCGCCTAACTTTCTGCCCAGCTACCAACCTGTCAACTTTTTATTAACCAATGAAAGTAATACTTATTTATAGTGTAGAAAAGGATTATTCCACAGCAATAAGTTGCCTTGGTCATGGTGTTTTATCACAGCAATGGAAAAGTAACTGAGACTGTGTATTACTATTAATTTTATATGCTAATTTTGTATCTTGCCACTTTGCAGACATTATTCATCAGTTCTAAGAATTTTCTGGTGAAATCTTTAGGATCTCTTAAATAAAATCACATCTGCAAGTAAGACTACTTTGAATTCTTCCTTCTTATTTCAATTGAATTCCTTCTACCACTTGTAGAATAAGAATGAAACAAATGGGCAGCTTTGTCTTGTTCCTGACTTTAGTGAAAATGCTTTGAAGTTTTGCCCATCTAGTATAGCTGGCTATAGCCTTTATTAAATTGAGATACATTCTTTCTATTCCCAATTTATTTGAGGCTTTTTATCATGAAGAGGTGTTGGATTTTTATCAAAAGCATTGTCTACATCAATTGAGATGACCATGTGATTTCTGTCCTTGCATCTAGTTATGTGATGTATTACATCTACCTACTTGCATATGTGGAACAATTCTTCATCTCTGGAATAAAGCCAACCTGATCATTGTGATTTTTTTTTCTTTTGCTGTGTTTGTCTTAGTTACAGCTCTATTGCTATGAAAAGACACCATGACTAAGACAACTCTTATAAAAGAAAGCATTTCACTGGGGGCTTGCTTACAGTTTCAGAAGGTTAGTCAATGATTTTCATGGCCAGAAGCATAGCAGCAGGTAGGTAGGTATGGGACTGAGAGCTCTACATCATGATCCATAGGCAGCAGGCAGAGAGAAAGAGAAAGAGAGAGACTGGGCCTGGTGTGGGCTTTTGATACCTCAAATCCCAACCCCAATAACACACCTCATCCAATAAAGCCACACCTCCTAATCCTTCTCAAACAGTTCCACTAACTGGGGACCAAGCAGTCAAGCATATGAGCCTATGGGGGCCATTCTCATTCAAATCACCATATTCCATTTCCTAGCTCCCATAGGCTTGTAGCCATATCATAATGCAAAGTGCATTCAGTCCAACTTCAAAAGTCCCCATAGTCAGTCTCAACACTGTTTCAGAAATCAGTCAGTATCTCTTCTGAGACTCAAGGCAATCTCTTAACTGTAATCCTATGTAAAAGCAAAATCAAAAAGCAGATCACATACTTCTAACATACAATGGTACAGAATTTGTATTACTCTTCCAAAAGGGAGGAAAGGGAGCATAATGGGGAAATACTGAATCAAAGCAAGAACCAAACCAGCAGGAAGAACTCCAAACTCCATTTCTCCTTGTCTGACATTAAATGGTTTATTGGATGGCTCTTCCCTTCCAGCTCTGCTGACTACAGCACACTTCTGTCTTTCTTGGGCTGGTTCCACAGCCTGTGTATAGCTCTCTTTGGCAGGTATCCCATGGTTCTGGCATCGCCAACATCATGGGGGCTCCAACACAACCCAGATTTCACCTTCACAGCTTTGCACAATGGCTTCTCTGGTCCCCCATGTAGGGACTCCTTTTCCACACCCTTGGCCTCAATGGCTTTCCTTTGCTGTAGAGGAAGATTCAGTAACCCCTTTCTTGTATCCTTTTTGATTCTAAAGCCAGATCTATATAGCTGAACCTGCCAAGTTTTTGCTTGTTTATTTGCTTTCTGGAGCTGGAACCTGGCACCCTCCTTGAATTACATTTATATAAGCCTTCCATTGTTTTTTAGACCTAGGAAATTGACCAGGCCTTTTCCTTTCACCAGTTGCAGGATTACTGGGTGGGGTTTTCCCCGAGGTCACCACTCCCTTTTTTCCATTTAGCATCAGGCTTTTCTTTAAACTTTTCATTTCCTTGACCACAAGACTTGGTTCCAATATTACAATTGGGTTGTTTACATTTCCTGATGCTCCTTTTTGTCCTCAAACTCTGCATTTTGCATTTCTCTTTACCCTTTGCTCTTCATTGTAAATCTGCATAAGAGTGATAACTAATTACCATGTGATCTAGTCAAAACTAGGATGTATTGGAATCTCCTCTGCCAATGCCATTAGTCCAAAGCTCTTCAGTCTAGTCCCTGGCAGGTTTTTAGGACAAGGGCAGAAAGCAGTCACATTAATTGCCAAAATACCACAGGAATGGTCTCTAGGCCATTTCTCAATTATCCTCCCCTCTGAAACCTATTGAGCTGCTTCTTCATAGTTCATACTACCCCAAGTACCACTACCGTCTATGTTCCTACTGTGATGGCCCATTAAGCCCTTCTTAAAATATTCAACTGATTGTCTAGTCAAAAGTCCCAACAAGTTCCATATTCCTCTAAACAACAGCATAGCAGGCCTGTTATAGCAGTATCCCACTCCTGGTACCAAATTCTGTTAGTAATTGTTCTATTGCTATGAAAAGACACCATGACCGAGGTAACTCTTAGAAAAGAAGGCATTTCACTGGGGGCTTGCTTACAGCTTCAGAGGGTGAGTCAATGATTTTCATGGCCAGAAGCATGGCAGCATGTAGGTAGGTAGGTGCTGCAAGCCGCAAAAAATATACAAAGTAAGATTTCAGCTGATTATGACAAAGTTAATACCTGGAAGAAGCCAAGGGCCTTTCAGAGGTCAAGCTGAGGCTCAAGGAGTCTTGGTGATATTGGCTTTTGATTATCAGCTGTTTCCTGCTATGAGTTTCTTGTGTGCTCTTGTAGCTTTTCCACCATTTATTGGGCACCATTTCCCCTCTACTAAAGGAATATTTAGATAACCTTGTGCGCTGACAGCTGTGCACAGCCAGAAACACACCAGTTCAAGCCTCCCTGTAATTATCGTCATTGGCAGCATCCGGCCAGGTCCATCCCCAGACAGAGGAAAGTGCCTTATCAGAGATACCTCTGTACTCTCTAAGAACAGACCTAAGTGTCCAGACTACTTGTTTGAGAAAGCCTGGCAGATGTGCCAATTAAGCTTAACTTCCTCCTTTCCCATATCTTACCGCTAGTTCCAGATCTCCCTTTAACTATCACCAGAGGCATCTAGCTGTACACAGGTTGCCTAGCGACTGAGCACACCTCACCCACCCTGCAGAAAAAAGCCGCAGATAGCTTGGACAGATAGGAGCCACAGGAAAAAAGAAGGCAGTTTTATTTTCTCCCGTTGACCTAGCAACTTATAGATTCTTAACATTTTCTACCAATCACGTTTAAGGTTATAGCTGAGCACATAAGAGCCCTCTTCTTAGATATTACCCGAATTTAGTTAATTCATTAGTCACTTCCCTTTTGGGTTGCAAATGATAATTAACAATTACTGCCCTTCTGTGTGATTCTTATCACCCCTCCGTTTGACCCTGGAAGCCTGGTGGTCACTGCTTGAGGAAAAGTCTTACCTGCCTTTATGACCCCATAGAATTCAAGCTTGATGACCTTGCTCAACCAGGGGATTGCTATTGCTTGGGTTTATAACTGGATTTCTGGGAGACTTAGGAGGAACATGGAGAACAGAGAGGAATAAGGAGGATTTTGACCAGAGAGAACCTGTGGATGAGATGGAAGATGAGGAAGAGTCAGATGGGGAAGTACTAGCTGGGTAAGAACAAGATGAAAAGGACCTAGATGAGGCAGAATTAAGATGAGAGAATTAAGATAGAGCTTAGAGGGAGCAGTAGGTAAATATAGAGAGAAATCAGGCAAGAAAGGAGCTAGGCACGAGAACAGAACTGAAGCTGTGTAAATAGGATGTTATCCCAGAAGAATTAAAGTGAATGGACTAAGAGCTCTGTGTGCTGAGATTCTATTTCCCAAAAATAGTCCTCGCCGTTCGTAGTTTCTCTCCTGAGCCCCTGGGATGTATGGTATTAAGACTGGTCCCTCCAATATTATACAAGAGGTAGACATGAGGCTGAGAGCTTTATATCATGATCCACAGGCAGCAGGCAAAGAGACAGAGGCAGAACCTGGGTGTGGGACTTTGAAACTCAAATCCCACTCCAGTAACATACCTCATCCAATAAGGCTACACCTCCTAATCCTTACCAAACAATTCCACTAACTGGGGACCAAGCATTCAAACATATGAGCCTATGGGGGCCATGCTCATTCAAGCCACCACAGTGTTTTAAAAATATTTTTTATCTATGTGTACATATATATCTGTGTTTGCCATATGTGAACAGGTCCTCCTGGAGGCCAGGTGGCTATGAGCTGCGGATGTGGATGCTGGAATCGGAACTTGGATCCTCTGGAAGAGCAGCAAGTGCTCTTAACTGCTGCTCTATCACTCCACTCTCCTTGATGTGCTCCTGAATTTGGTTAGGTATTTTATTGGGAATTTCTGTATCTATGTTCATCAGGGAAGTTGGTCTGTATGGTTCTTCCTTTTGTTATGTCTTTATCTGGTTCTAGTATCAGGATAATACTGGCTTCATACAGAGTTTGATACTGTTCCTCCGTTTCCAATTTTAGGGACTAGTTGGAGAAGCCTTGGTATTAGCTCTTCTTTGAAGGTCTGGTAGAATTCAACAGTGAATCCATATAGACCTGGACTTTCTTTGGTTAGGAGATTTAGTTTTATGAGATTTTATTTTATGTGTTTGAGTGTTTTGCCTGTATGTATGTCTGTACACCATGTGTATGCAGTGCCTGTGGAGACCAGAAGAGGGGGTTTTAGATTCCCTGGAACTGGAGTTAAGAAGGCTGTGAGCAGACCTGGGGATCCTTTTGTCTCTATCTCCCCTGTCAGTGTTTAGATTTACAATCTAGACCACCACATCTTCTTAAATGGGCTTTTAAAAAAACAAAAAAACAAACCATGGGTTCTGGAGGGTTGAACTCAGGTCCTCGTGCTTGTGAGGCAAACATTTTACTGAGTTACCTTTCCAATTTTTTTCTGAATTTTGTTTGTTTTTTTGTTTTGTTTTGTTTTGTTTTTGTTTTTCGAGACAGGGTTTTTCTGTGTAGTCCTGACTGTCATGGAACTCACTTTGTAGACCAGGCTGTCCTCAAACTCACAAAGATCTGGCTGCCTCTGCCTCCTGAGTGTAGAATTAAAGGCATGCACCACCACCTCCTGGATTTTTTCTGATTTAAAAAAAGATTTTAAATTATATGTGTATGTGTGTGGGATTATGTGCAATGTGAGTGCAGTGCCTATGGGGGCCAGAAGGGGGCATCAGATTCCATGGAGATGAAGTTACAGGTAAATGTGAGCTGCCTGGCATGGGTGCTGGGAACTGAACTCAGGTCCTCTGCAAGAGCAGTATGTGCTCCTAACTATGGCTGTCCCTCCAGCTCCTCTTTCTGATAATTTTTCCACAGTAAGAAAAAAAATCATTTATGAAAATCATAAGCATTACATACAACTCAATCTCTGCTCAAACTCAGAGCAAAAACCAAAAAGCTATGCTTAGCAGCTCTCCTCTCTTCCTACAACTAGTAAAGTTTAAATCTGAGAGAGATTACAGTTTTGTTTTTGGTGGTACCAGGGATCAAATTTAGGGTCTGGTATGTGGTAGACAAGTGCTGTACAGCCCACGAGGCACACCCTCTGCCCTGTGGCTTTTATTTAGCAAGCAGAAAAGACCAAGGAATTCTATTTTGAGAATATAAAGAGTGACAGGTAGCAATTAATGAAATGATCTGAACAAGTCTCTTATAAGCTAAAACATTTTCACCTTGATAAAATATTGATCCATAACCAAGTCAGTAAGGTTTCAATGAGATTCTTAGATTTTTCCATACTAGTGAACAAAGAGGTGGCCTCCCCAGCCTCCCTTTTCCTGTGAACTTTATCTCACTCACATTCCTGCTAAGCTTCTGCTATGGCTTGCTGCCATGAGGGAAATGCTCTTGTCCAGAAAGGATGCAGGTTGTCTCTGTTCGAACTAGCAGGGCCTTGACATGCAAAGCCTACATTAAGAACCCGGAGGACAGGTCTCTTAAAGAGTGGAACATTGAGTGAAAACCACTTTAGTTATGGACTTTAAGGTGAGAATGTATTCTCAGAGTGATGGCACACAAGAACAGACATTCCAATTATGACCCAAAGGTACGGTAGAAAAAGCGCTTTTGGCTAAAGGCGAGGGGAGTATAAATGTTTGCAAAGGAAAAAGGAGTTGGGAGTAAAGGACTCGCCCGGACTCCTGGGCTTCAAACAGGTTTCTTCGGGTTTCCAAAGCCTTCGCGTCCCTCTCTGTGTGTTCATGCTTGGCTCCTTCTGTTCCTCCATGGTCTGGAGATGAGGGTTTGTAAGTTTTCCAGGGGAAGCTAACTCTGCTTACACATTCATTCCGAGAAGTATTCTCTTTGGATTGCCCCCAAGCTTTCAGCTTTCTTTTGTGTGGCTTGTAGTTGCGGGGATGAGACAAACTTGCTTTGAGATCAATTACTGGTTTCTCAGAGGGTCTGGAGCCTGTGCTGTTTCAGTTGTCAACTCGAATGGTAAGAATCGCAGAAGAAATCCTCAGGGGTCTGTAACTTGGGTGTCCTGAACACAGCCTGCCTTTCTGACAGCACTCCCAGGTAGGGTCGGTCACACATGTAGACTTTCTGGCTGGAGGTGTGGTCAGTGGACCCTAATGTTCATTATCTTTAGAAGCAGCTGTGAACCCGACATGCATTTTAGTTGCGGAAGGCACAGAGTGCGCATCTGACCCCTTCAGCCACAAAGTACCATGACTTTGAGGGCCATGGGGCTGGCCTTGTGACAACTGCGGCCTGTCAGGAGCACAGGACAGTATTCCTTTCGGTGGAACTGGGGCCACTATCCCTTACTGTCAAGCGGCTTCAGTTCTTTAAGTGTTCTACAGTATAGACATCAATGGATTCTGTTTTGTTCAAACGAGCCTCATGAAGCCTCTTAAAGTTTGGTGTAATGGCTGCAATTTTTTTTTATTGTTCTCAGGTTTGGAAAGCCCATCTGTGCAGAGAGACCTCTTTGAATCTTTGTCATTTAATCTCACTTCTTCCTGAGGAAGCTGTGCTTGGGTCTCCTTGGCTCTGGTCTTGCAGAGAAAGAACTCTTGTGGTAGTTCTGAGGTTTTGATTTTCCTGCTTTTCTTGATTCTGGAATGTAGTAGGATCACTTCTTTTTACCTCAGAATGATCCTGTGAGTTAGGAATTCCATGGCCTGTCTTGTACTTCCTCATTTTGATGACATGACCAGCTGGTTCCCTCTCAGCTTGCTCCTCCCTGTTAATATCTCAGTCTCCTCGCAGGAGACTGCAGAAGGCTGATTTTCATCCTGTTTTTTTTCATTCATTGTTTCTGGATTCAGGTGGGCTTTCAGGGCTCTGAACAACTTGTCTGCCCTCAGGTTAGCCTGAGGCCCAGCCTTTGACTAAATTCTGCAGGTCACTGTACTTGAAGGAGTCCAGCTCCTCTGCAGAGGGGGGTTCTGCAATCCCAGTGACACCCAGAA
Source organism: Peromyscus nudipes (assembly GCA_902168325.1). NCBI lineage: Eukaryota > Metazoa > Chordata > Mammalia > Rodentia > Cricetidae > Peromyscus > Peromyscus nudipes. Next base: position 30,459 of record CABHPH010148620.1, on the reverse strand, counting down.
AACAGTACAGTTCAAAACTAGCGCCACCTGAAGGCTGACAATCCAACTTTTATATTCAGTTTAAATGAATACTCCTTTTCTGATTTCTTTTTCTTTCTTTCTTTTTTTTGGTTTTTCGAGACAGAGTTTCTCAGTGTAGTTTTGGTGCTTGTCCTGGATCTTGCTCTGTAGACGAGGCTGGCCTTGAACTCACAGAGATCCCCCTGGCTGTGCCTCCTGAGTGCTAGGATTAAAGGCATGTGCCACCACCACCCAGCTTTTTCTGATTTCTTAACGTAGGCACATAGAACTATAAACCCCCTTCTTAAGACTGCTTTCATTATGTCCTATGGACTTTAGTATGTTGTATTTTCATTTTCATTTGGGTTTAGGTATGTTTTGAGTTCCTTCATGATTTCTTCAATGACTAATTCATTATTCAATAGTATGTTGTTTAATATCCACCAATTAGAGCATATCCTCCAGTTTCTCTTGATCTGTTTCATTTCCCTGTGATTGATAGAATACAATGGATTATTTCAATTTTGCTACATTTGTTAAGACATGCTTTGTGTCCTAACATATAACTGATCTTGGAGAAAGTTCCATGGGCTGCCAAGAATATGTATTTTGAAGTGTTTTGATAGAATGATTGGTAGATGTATGTTAAGTACATTTGCCCTGTGATGTCACTTATTTCAGATGTTTTTCTGGTTTTTGCAGGGAATCGCCTGCTGTGAGAGTGAGCTATTGAAGTTACCCACTATTGTGTTGGAGCTAACCTGTGACTTTATGTCTAGCTGTATTTGTTTAATGAATCCAGATGTCCCTGTGTTTGGTGCTTATGTTTAGAATTGCAATGTCGTCTTGATGGATTGTTCCCCTTGGTCAGTAGAAGGTAACCTTCTTTAACTCTTTTAAATTTTTCACTATTTATTATTTATTTTTCCAGACAGGATTTCTCTGTACAGCAGCCCTGGCTGTCCTGGAACTCACTCTGTAGACCAGGCTGTCTCACTCTGCCTCCCAAGTGCTGGGGTTAAAGGTGTGCACCACCACCGCTGGCTTCTCTTATTTGTTTAGATCTGAAGTCTAATTTGTCAGTGATTAAAACAGTGATGCTTGCTTGCTTCCTTTTTCCATTTGTGTGGAGTACCTTTTCCATCCTACCATGCCCAGGTAGCATCTGTCTTTTATGGTGAGATGTGTTTTTTGAAGACAGCAAATAAATGTATCCTGATTTTTCTATTTTTATTTTATTTATTTTATTTTATTTTATTTATTTTATTTTATTTTATTTTGGTTTTTCGAGACAGGGTTTCTCTGTGTAGCTTTGCGCCTTTCCTGGAGCTCACTTGGTAGCCCAGGCTGGTCTCGAACTCACAGAGATCCGCCTGCCTCTGCCTCCCGAGTGCTGGGATTAAAGGCGTGCGCCACCACCGCCCGGCCTGTATCCTGATTTTTAATTCACTAGTCTGTGTCTTTTTATTGGGGAATTGAGACCATTAATAATTGTTTTTATTGAAAGTTGTATATTAAGTCCTGTCATGGTAACTCTGTAGTGTTTGTTTCCCTATTCCTTTCTTGCTTATTCAGATGTTGCTAATTCTTTTCTGTGGCTTCACGTGTGTATTTATTTTTCTCTTCAGTCTGAAGGAGTTCTTCAAGGATCTTCTGTAGAGATGGCTTGCTGGTCATGAATTCCTTTAACCTGTTAATATTGTGGAAAGTTTTTAATCTTTCAATTAAGACAGATAGCTTTGCTGGGTATACTAGTCTGGTTTGATGCTGTCTTTCCGGACTTGAAATGCATCATTCCAAGCCCTCCTGGTGGTGTGTGGGACACTTGTCCTGGGGGAAGCAACATACACACATCCATTCACTGCAAAAGGGGAACTCAAGGCAGACTAAATTATTGATTGCACCAAAGTCCAACTTGGTGAGCCAATGAGTTTTTCTTTGGGTATGGATGAGAGGTTACTTACAGGAGCAAGATGACTCAATGGCTGATATATTACCAAAAAGCCCACTTGGTGGGCTTAATTAATTAGGTGAGGGCTTATGAAAGTTGCAACCCTGGAGCTCTTTGCATAAATTATAGGCAACTCAACAGGTCCAAGAATCTCCTCTCTCCAGCTTGGTTGGCCAATCTCTTCCCTAGCAGCAGTCATTTACTGCGGAGACCTTCCTCTGGGGTTAATGGCTCTCCCTCTCCCTCTTGAGGGAGGGAATGTTTCTGTTTGGAGGACACTGCTATATAAAGCATGGTTCTTAAAGTGTGTGTTGAGAAATCTGTCATTCTCATGGGTCTGCCTTTATACACAACTTGTATCTGTTGTATGGCCATTTTCTTCTCTGGGCCATCTTGGACTTGGCCTCTAGTAGCCATGGCAAGTAGAACAGAACAATACAGTAGTGCCCAGGCCTATGGTAAATGGTAATGGAGCTATGACACTCCCTAGTAGATGAAGGTGGTAAAGATCACAAGACTTTAACCGAGGTTCTGTTACTTTTCCTCCTCAGCTGTAAGTCATCTTGGGAGATGCTAAAGCATATAGCAAGTGGGAAGTTAACCAAAACAAGGAGTCTGGGATGGAGCTTCCATGAGGTTGTCATCCATGGCGGGGTGGGACTTTGTGATGATTCCACTGTTTGGGGGTCACCCCACCTCCCACAGCTAACTTCTCACCCCTGCTCTATACATAACTCTCATGAGTTCACTGAGTCACCAAGATGGACCTTGGATAGAATCATTACTTGGTCTGTCATCAGTGCCCCTGGAGTGAGAGGCTTGTTCACACCTCCCCAGGAAAGGCCAGTGGTCAGGGGCTTCTTTATCACACTTTTGATATGTTTTCTTTCTTCCATACACTGAGTAGTTTACCCTGTGATGAGCGCTCTTTTCTGGTCCTGTCTGTTGGATGTTCTGAATGTCTTATTGTATGAATTACCATCTTTTTTCCTAATCTTGGGAAGTTTCTCTTATTTTATTGAAAACGTTTCCCATGCCTTTAGAAGTCTTGCCTGTATTTCTTTCAAAGTGCTGCATGTAACTCATTGTCTTTGTCCATGCTGAGATGTTCCAAGTCCTCTTCTTTGTCTTCAAACTCAGATACTCTGTCCTTTCTTTGGATCCACTCTGTTGGTAAGACTTTCCACCGAGCTTTATACTTTTTTATTTCTACGATTTCAGTTTTTGTTCATTATTTGCATTTCTTAAATTCCTCTTTCAGATCTTGTATTGGCTTTCTTTTCTTTTCTTTTCTTTTCTTTTT
>CABHPH010148620.1:0-27105 GCA_902168325.1 Peromyscus nudipes | reverse complement strand
CCTGAGTGCTGGGATTAAAGGCGTGCGCCACCACCACCCGGCTGGCTCCTGGAACTCACTAAGGAGTTTATTTTTATCTTTGATTTCTTTGAGCATGCAATCAGTCTTTTGAATTCTTTGTCTGGAATTTCATTTAACTCACCCTTGGAGGAGGTCACTGCTGTAGGGACCCCTGATGGGAGTGTAATAACTATTAGTGACTTTGGGTTTGAGTGGAAAGGAAAAACCAAAATCAGGGAGAGACTGGTGGCTGATACAGTTGAAGAAAAGGTGGGGGAGGGAACCGTACAAAGAGGGAATGGTTGGGGGCAAAGTGGGGGAGGAGGAAAAGAAGCCTTGGCTAAAGTTGGCTGAACAGAGAGGTATAAAGGTATGCGATCACATGATGAACGACATCCCTGCTCTCAGGAGGCCACAGAGGTCACCACACCCAGGCCAGCCTGTGTTCTTAGTGAGAGGAAAACAGAAAAGAGGAGGCAGGAATGAAAAGGAGCAATTCGAAGGGTAGAGAGTGTGAATGCAATTGAGCCTGTGTCTTTTAGAAGTGGCAGCCTGACTGCCACTTTGGTGGCCTACGTAGCTGTTATGAGTCACCTGCCACACTCTTGGGCCTTCTCCCTACTATCACCGGTGTGCCCACACTGCTGCGGAGGCCTTTGCTGCCACGTCTGAACCCCACTCACAGTTTACTGTGTCTTCATGCCAGTGTCCACGGGCACCCCGCAGCGCGTCACACTAAGTGCTTCTGGAGGGGGGCACCTCTGTCTCCCCTTGCTGGCTTGCTGTGCATCTGCAATTGCTCGACTTCTCTGCACATGTCTTTCCAATATCCCTCCACTCCGTGGACCATGGAGACACTTCCTTTGTCTCTATGGTGTAAGCACATTTTTGTTGCTTTTGTTCTGACGTCTTTGCTGGTTTAACCTGTCATCTCACCCAGCCAATTTAACGTCACTGTACTCTGTGTGTGCAGTATGTAATTAAGGTGTACGTGCACATGTGTGTGCATACCTGTAGAGGCCCCACTTGCATGTTGCATGTCTTCAAGCACACTCCCCTTGGTTGAGCAGTGCTTCACAGTCGAACCCAAGCTCACCAATCAGCTAGTCTAGCTAGCCGGCTTGCTCCCGGCTACCCCAGCTCTCATCTCTGTTGCCTCGGTGCTAGAATTGCAGGTGGCTGCCATATTTGCCTGGGCTTCATGAGTTCTGGGGACCCAGCTCTGATCCTTCTGCTTGCATGGCAAGTACTTTATCTACTGAGCCCCCCCCCCCCCAAGACTCCTTCATTTACTACCCCAGGAAGGATTTGTGTGTTCCAGTGATTTCAGGTTTTGAATGGGAGAATGAATCTGCCCGCTGCGGAGACCCGACCAACCCAGCTATCCATGGCAGCCATGCCTTTTCCTTAAAAATACATTTCCTACTCAGAGGGGCTTTGATACAGGGAACCAGAGCGTAGGTTAGTCTTTCTAGAACGTTCAGTTGCTATTCCTCCCTGCCTGTTCAGAGTTCTTCCGGTCCATTTCTGGCTCTTTGCATCCCTCTGGGCTTCAGTGTGCAGGCCTCTGTCCTCTTTGTGCCCAGTGTGGCTTTTTCCCTTGCCCTCTGAGTCAGGTCCATCCAGGGTTGCTTCTCCTGCTCACAGTGACCACCTCCCCAGGGATGGAGTGAGGCTGGAAAGGCTCTTTATGGGGCCCAATTGGAGCCTGCGGTGCAGATGGGGAGCCCTGGCTCTGGTGTCTGTGGTGCCCAGCCTCACCACTTCCCTCACTGGACGCCTCTTTGGCCCATGGCTCAGAAGCTAGTGATGAGTTGCTTGGCAGCAGGGCAATAGATGTTGCCTAGGCCACAGTTGCTAGGCAGCATGGAACTCACCAACCTTTATGGAGGGCTGTGGGGTCCATGGCCAGGGTGCCTCTACCTAGACATTTCTAGGAACGAAGAATAGGAGGTGCTGCTAGTGGCTTCTGCATGACTTGTGGGGTGGATCTGGGTCCAGTTCTGCGCCATGGCTATGGTGATACAGGGTTGCCTCTCTTCTGGTCAGTCCGTGTTCCCTCAGTCAGTTGAGACATAACCCATCAGGTCTTCCCCCTCCCCCTCCAGACTCTCCTCTTGCAGCTTAGGAACTGAGCAGAATAGAGCCCCATGCCTCATCCCTCACCCACATCCCCACATGGTTGTCACCGTTATTAGCCACACTTCATCTGGCCGCAGACAGATTCTGGGACAGGGCCGTGGAAAACTCCAGAACCGAGGCTTTTATTACCATCAGAAGGTGCTTGCTCAGCCTGCTGGGAAGAGGCACATTCCAGCTCTGAGGAGACTGATGCCCCTCCCCCTCCTCCCCTCCCTCCCCCTCTCCCACTCCCTCCCCCTCTCCCACCCCCACTCCCTCTCTAGAGTAGCATTATAAGGCATTTCACACTTGTTTTCAATTTTTTCTTTTTTAATAAAAAACCAGCCCTGGAGTAGAAAGAAAGGCCTTGCAGTTAACTTTCCAGACCAAACTGAAGGGACAGGTTAGAGTCAGAGGGTCTGAGGGTCACATGTTTCATTTCCAAGGTTGGCAGGAGCCACTGGAAGGGGTACAAGGAGAGGGCGGGGCACAGCCAACAGGAGCCAAACTCAGACAGGCACACCCTGTCTTCATCATTTTTCACTTTCACATATCATAGAAATTTAAGCAAAATAGCTATTTTATATATATTTATATATCATATATATAAATTAGGCGAATAAAGATGTCAGGAGTGCTGAGATGAAGCACCCCTGATGCCTAAGGACAAGGCGAGAGGCCAGGTGTCTGGAGCCTGGGTCACCAGCCCAGGCTAAGTGAAGGGTTTGTTCCTTATTGCTGATTTGGGGGCCTGGTTCTTGGCAGGGAGCACCTACGGGCCCTGCCTTTCAGCCCTTCTCAGGCCTTCGGCCTTCTGGGGGCTGGGGCACTGTCCCAGCATGGCCAAGGCCTGGCAGGGCTGCTGCTGTCGGGCCACACGGGGGCAGCCTTCAACTGCCTCCCTGCTCACATTGTGGGCCGTCCCTCCAGGGACCCCCCCCCCACACCTGTGGAGGTCGCCGTCTCTGTGCATTTGAACTCCTGGAGCTTGGACAGCACAGATACAAAACCTAGCTGTTAGAAGTGCTCCCCACTCAAAGGGGCCTGGCTTCCTTATGTCTTTAGAAGAGCGTTTCTTGCCAGGACAGTTTTGTGGCAAGAATGCACACTTGGAAAGCAAGTCTTCTAAGTGATGTGCTAAAAAGTTACTAAACCTCATCGTTAGAAAGAAATGGAGTTTTTTTTGTTCTTTTGTCTTTTTCTTAAAAAAGTCAAAAGAGGCTCCCTAGGAGGGGGTAGTTTCTCCCTGGGTTGGGGTTAGTGACCTGAGTAGCCCATGGCCCAGCCAGCCGGCCTGAGGTGTGGTAACCGGGAACTAGGGTGCCCATGGGGCCCAAGTCAACGATAACGGGCTGGCAACCTGGGGGCTGGAGAAAACCCAGGTCAGCCCTTACCCCTTCTAAGGTGGGAGCCCCCTTTAGGAAAAAGGAGTGTGTGTGTGTGTGTGTGTGTGTGTGTGTGTGTGTGTGTGTGTGTGATGTGTGCACAGGTGTGGTTCAGTACTAAATTGGGTGCATTAAAGAAAAGGCCGAGGGCTGTGCAGGCGCCTGTATTTGCCGCAGCAGTGGCTCAGAAGATGTTGGGGCACATGTGCCAGTCGTTCTTCTCCTTGGCCTCCCAGTAACCGCCCTTGTACATGCAGGCCATCTCCCCGGTCAGCGGGTCCAGCCTCTTCTCGAACCACAGCGGCGTATAGCAGTCTGACTCCTTCTCTGCTTGGCAGGCACAGCGGGTGAGGGGCGCTGCCTGCTGCCCTGGCCATGCCTGGGGCTCACACCCCCTCCCCGTCCCCTCCCCTCCCCTCACCCTACCCCTCCCATCCCCCCGGGGCTCACCCCTCCCCCGCCACGCTCTGCTCTGGGCTCACCATCCTCGCCGCCGCAGCTCGCTGCGCACGTCTCCAGCCGCCGTCGGCGGGATAGGCGTTGCTTCTCCTCCAGCCGCTGCTTCTCGGTGTTGGCCTCGTCCCAGCGCCCCTTCTCCATCAGTCGCTGGTCGGGCCGCAGGCGGCTGTCGGTGGGCGCCACACCGTCCTCCTGCTCGTTGAGGGTCAGGGCCAGCTCCGAGAAATAGTACATGTTCTCCGCGTTCTCCCTGCAGCGGCGACGCGGTAGCGTGAGCGACCAGGGAGGACCCTTCCCTGGCGGGCTCCTGCTCACCCCTCAGGAGCCCAGCCTGCAAAGCCCACCAGCTGGGTCGGACGCGCCCTCTATCGCCCTCACCTGGTATGCTCTCACTCACCTGCAACTGCTCAGCAACGCGGGACTTCTCCGGAAATTTGTCCTTTTACTTACTTATTTATTTATTTATTTATTTATTATTTATTTATTTTTATTTATTTATTTTAAATCGGTGTCTGATTTATCAGCATAAGGTTTTCCCCTACTATTCTGTTTTTCTGAGCGCCAGGCACAGCCATGTCGGTTGTAGCTCCTTGGCGATTTTCAACATCCAGGTCAGAGCTGCCTGTGTGTTCATTGGTTGGAGAGAAAACTGTCCCTCTCTAGAGTTTACTGCTTTATTACGCACCATATTCCTTCCTACGTGGCTGGAGCTGCTGCTTCCACTTGTTTTCGGCCTCGGGATGGAGGCTTATCTCATTGTTTTTATTCCCTGTGTTTCTGGTGTGGTCCGCATTTCAAACCTGCATGTCACTGGGACATCAGCCGAGTCCCAGCACTTAACAACCTTCTTGTAATCATTCAAGGTGTACTTGCCGGCTTTCATCATAGCTTTTCTGCCTTAGGATTAGTGGGAAGTATAGTTCTTAAGCGTACAGCCATGTTTTGTTTGTTTTGTTTTCCTCTACGAAATTGCTCTGGACTCCCCTGGTGCATTTTTAGTACTTTGAACTGTGTCCTGTGGTCCACCCTCTGGACAGGTTGCAGATGGCCCTCGTGGGTTTGCGCCGCTGGGCGACACGGTGCTCTATGGCTGCCTAGTGATTTCTGTTGTTCCGACTTAGACTCCATGCTCTTGCTCTTGTTTTACTTCCCATAACTCAGAGCAGCAAATCAAAATTTCCCTCGCTGGTTGTAGCTCGGTCCCTTTCCTTTTCTATTTCCATCACCCTGTGCTATCTGTATCTTGAGGCTGTGTTGTTAGATGCAAGGTCTGTTCAAATTGAAAACTCACATGCCTGGTGATCTCTGCTGTTAGGTTTTTGCTGTAGTTTGCTGTGACACCCTCCGGCTCTGGTGGGGGCTGCGGGGGTGTTGCTTGGTTAATGTGTGGACTTATCTTTTCACTCTTTTGTTCCTATCTTTATTTTCTTCAAAATAAAGATTTTGTGTGTGGAAATTTTGCCATGTGCATGCCTGGTGCTATGAGTCCCCTGAAACTGGAGTTATAGGCAGTTACGAGCTGCCAGGTGAGGGCTGGGAATTGAACCGGGTCCTCTAGAGAAGCAGCTGGTGCTCTTAACTGCTGAGCCATCTCTCCAGTCCCCCCCCCCTTTATTTTCTTATTTAAGCATATCTTTTGTAGATTAGCTGGGAGTTTTAAAAACTTGTTTCAATCTCATACCTAGGCTGGAGCACTTCATGAAATTCAGACTGCACACTTTTTCAAAATGTCGGCGAGTCTGAAGTATTGTGTAGGCATAACGAGATATCTTGGGGAATGGGGCTTACGTCTAAACAGGAAATGCATGTGTGTTTCAGCTGTATCATAAGCACAGCCTAAGGGTGGGTTAGCACAGTGTTGTGAGTGTACTTGTGACCCCTCAAGAGAAGTCTGCTGCAGAATTTCCCTCTCACAGTGTCACGGTGGAGAACTCACATGTGAGGGGTTGGGTTCTGAGACGCTATAATGAGGTAGGCTTTGACCTTTTAAAAGCCTAGGCTAGGCCTACTCTCTAGCTCCCTCTCCCTCTCTCTTTCCCTCTTTCTCTCTTTTTCTGCTTGCTGCTGCCTGCAGATTAGGATGTAAACTCTCTCTTTTTTTTTTTTTTTTAAGATTTTATTTATTTATCATGAATACAGTGAGTGTTCTGCCTGCAGGCCAGAAGAGGGCACCAGATCTCATTACAGATGGTTGTGAACCACCTTGTGGTTGCTGGGAATTGAACTCAGGACCTCTGGAAGAACAGTCAGTGTTCTTAACCTCTGAGCCATCTCTCCAGCCCTAGGATGTAAACTCTTAAATACCACTCCAGCCCCATGCCTGCGGCCATGCTCGCCAGCATGACAATAACAGACTAAGCTTCTGAACTGTAAGCCAGCCCCAATGAAATGCTTTCTTTTATAAACTGTCTCTTCAGAGACACGTCATGGTGTCTCTTCACAGCAACAGAACAGAAACTAACATAGTCTTACTATGTACCTCCAGCTGGCCAGGAACTCACTGTGTAGACCAGGCTAGCCTTGAACTCACAGAGCTCCTCTGCTTCTTTCCTGAGTGCTGGGATTAAAGGCTGCACCACAAAGCTCTGTCTTTGTTCTTCACTGTAACCCTGTGCCAAGTACAGGTACTGTGGATGTATTCCCATTGGCCTTTTCTTCATGTTCCTTTTTTTTTTTTTTTTTTTTTCAGGCAAGGTCTTATGTAGCTGAGGCTGACCTCAAATTCACTGTGTAGCGAGTTGGCCATAGACTTCCTATCATCTTGTCCCTACTTCCCAGGTGCTGAAAATGCAGGTGTGCACCACCACACCTGGTGTAAAGGGTCTTTTTGTTCATCTTAATGAACAAAAGTACTCTGGTAGACTTAAGTGCATCAGCATTGCGTCTCTCTGTGTGTTAAGATACATTTTCATAAGGGCTAAAAGACAGTCAAGTTGCCTATAGTTTTACATTCAGAGTGCTACTTACTGCTTAACAGTCAGGCAGACCTGATCTCCCTGGGAAACGCTATCTGGAGTTGATTTTTGTTATCGTGCAAAGTGTGTGGGGGGGGGCAGGGGTGGTGGTGGTGGTGGTGGTGGTCCTTTTCCGTGTGGGATAAATTCTGTCTGTCCCAGACTCTTTCACTGAGCACTCTCATCCTTCCGCAGGACTTTGCTGTGCCTCTGTCATGTTTCAGAGATGCATAAACTGATGAGGACCTTTCCGGGCACTCTGTTCCACTCCACTACAACCTCAAAGTCCCGAGACTCAGCAGGGCAGGTCATCTTTTCTCTGGCCTTCAAAATGTCCTGGGGTCCTTATTGTTTAAAATAAATTGAGGGGCTGGAGCCGTAGTTCAATGGGTAAGAGCACTGGCTGCTCTTCCAGAGTTCCTGAGTTCAATCCTCAGCAACCACGTGACGGCTCACAATCACCTGTAACTCCCCAGTCCCGAGTGATCTGATGCCCTCTTCTGGCCTTTTAGGGCATTGCATACAGGTGGTGCACAGATATGCATGCAGGACACATCCATATATAAAATAAAAGAAAAAAAAATAAAATAAATTGAAATACTGACTTCTTTTTTTTTTTTTTCCTGAGGCAGGATTTGTAGCCTAGGCTAGCTTTGAACTGGTGATCCTCCTGCTTTAGGCCATTTTGACTGCAGCATATTCTAGATGGACATGCTCTTTATCTCTTACCTTGACCATTCTATAGGTTCTTTTGACCCACAGTCTGCATCTCTTTACTTCTAATCTAGGAACTTGTCCCCTGTGCTGGGACTGAATGAGGGCTTGTATACGCTAAGCACACTGGTGCTTTGCCACTGAGCTGTGTCTGCATCTTCAGGAAAATGGTTTAGGTTAATTACCTATTCTGCCGCCTTCCCATTTTTATTGCTTCCTTACTTCGCTCCTGTGAGTCCAGGAAAACGTGTTAGTGTGGTGGTTAGTGAGGGATGGCGGTATCCTTCCTCTTTCAGTCCGTGGTAATGCGATCTGTCGGCACCTGCAAGATGCCATCTGGCTGTCTTTAGGCTCCCATTATTGCTGAAGACAGCTGTTGGGGTGCAGGATATCAACAAGTAATACTTTCCTAAGAATCTGGCTGCTTGGGGCTAGGCATAGTGGTACATGATTGAAATCCAAGCACTTCGGAGGTTGAGGCAGGAGGATTACAAATTTGAGGCTTGAGCTACATAGCAAGTCCCAGGCTAACCTGGGCTAAATAGTGACGTGAAGGGGAAAAACCAAACTACTACTTTAATAGACAGGGAAAGTCCTCTGGTATTTTCTTTCCAGCAGCACCTGTCTCCTGGGACTCTGGGCTAGGAGCACACTAGATATGGTTCTCAACCTTGCTGTGGATCTTATGCGGCTGAGGACTGTCCAGGGAGTCTGGGGGTGAATTCTGCACACGCTTTCATGAGGTACCCTGGAACTCCCTCAGGGTGACCAAGGAGTAGGCCTTCCCACTTCAGTTCTCTCTTTTGGCTTCTTGAGACAGGTCCTCACTGTGCAGCTCAGGCTGGCCCAAACTTGCATCCCTTCCGTCTCCACCTTCTGAGTTGCAGGTGTTTCTCCGTGCCTGGCAACCAGCTTTTGCATTTATGCCGCAACATGTTTCTTCCGATCTGTATCCCAAGGCCACATTTGCTCTACCCAACCTTGCTGTGGATTCTCAGTTTCAGTTATTTTTCCTTTGCAGAATTTTCTCTTTTGTTTTCACTGTATGTTTCCCGCCCAGTTTCCTGTGAGTTGCTGTCGAGCTTGTTTTTACTTCTTGTGGCATGGCAGGAAGGGTGCTACCCTGTCACTTTGTTCAAAGTGTCTACACAGCATTGCTACCACTGGAGATCTTTATGCCGCGTCCCACCGGGCAGCCCCTTTCTGCACTGCAATGGTGGCCTCCTAGCCCTGCTCTCTGCTAGACTCAATTCCCCAGACCCCTATGCTCCCGGCCAGTGGGGGCAGGGGTGGCCCTATGCCTGTCTCCTCCTTGCCCTCTTTTCTCTGCCTCTCTTGGTCCCTATTCCCCCAGAGCTGGCACTCTGGCCTGACTCACGGCAGTGGGTATTTCCTCCATAGCGGCTTGGCGGGCAGCGTCTGGTACACGGTTTTTTGCTTTCCATCAGAGCTGGGGCTGCTGTGCACGATCTTAGAGTACTCCATCTGCTCGTCCCAGGAGCCTGACAGCACATAGTGGGCCTTGCCATGGGCATCGCTCACCACTCCAGTCACCTGCGAACATTGGCAGGACACATAAGCACCCACTCTGCTCTGGGCCCACTGGGGTTCCAGGCTGTGGTCCTAGTTACCTTTCGGGCTGCTTCTTTGGAGAAGTAGCTGTAGGGCACGAACTTCAGCTGGCACCGGTCCTTGGTCTTATGGTTCACAATCTCAATGTCCCCTGACTAGAGAGAGCAGGTGGTGGTCAGTGACCAGTCCCTAAGCCATAGACCCTACCTCCCCAAGCACCCCCTGACCTGGTCAATCCAGAGCTTGCCCACGATGATGTTGTGCACAGTCGAGGTACTCTTCCTCCACACGTAGTGATTGCCACTGGCCTGGAATTCTAGGTGGATGGCACCTGGAGGCCAGATAGGTCAGAGGTCATGGGTCCCTCACTGGTCTCTGGCCAGACCACCCACAGGCCCAGGGTCAAGAACACAGGAATATCTGTGATGCTTTGGAGGGCATGGGTATAGGTTAGGAGATGGGTGGGCAGTGGGTGTGGGCAGTACAGCCTCCCCTGGGGGCCACACCTGGCCTTTAGATATGCAAAGCTCCCCCTCTGAACCTGACCGTCTTCCCATCCTCGGAACCCAGAGCCCAAGCTCACCAAGTGGCATGATGGAGATGTATTTCCCTCGGAACTTGCTGGCGATGGTGATTTCCTGCCAGAGGCTCCAGCCATGCTTAGAGAACACGTGGTGGGCAGCAGATGGGGGGTGGTGGCTCACCTGGGACCAGACCAGTGGATGTGAGCCTAGCTAGACACAGACCCAGCCAGGGAAGGTCAGCCTACCCTATGTTCAGGATGCCTGGCTCCATCCTATGTATCACAGGAGTGGGCCCAGGCCACTGTTCCTCTTATGACCCTGATCCAAGGCAGGTCCCCAGGGAGCACAGTATCCCTAGCGGAAGAGCAGCCTGTCAGTGTCCATCCTGGGCTTGCCCAGCCCATGGAGTGTGGCATGAGTGAGAAGCCCTACCTGGCTCTTGGGAAACAGTGGGGCAGGGGAAGCAGAGTTTGTGTTCAGGAAGTAGAAGGTGTTGCATTACTGAGGTTTCTGTGCCTGCCTCATTTAACCCTTCCTAGGTGTGGCAATCTGAAGGAGAATGACCCCCATAGGCTCATGTGTTTGAATGCTTGGAACTGTTTGGGAAGGGCTAGGAGGTGAGGCCTTATTCAAGGAGGTGTGTCACTGGGGGTGGACTTTGAAGTTGAAAGAGGCCATGCCATTGCTGGTTAGCTCTCTCTGACCCATGCTGTGGATCAAGATGTAAGCTCTCAGCTGCTGCTCTGGTCACCTGCCTCCCTGACCTTACTTCACCACCATAAGCTCTAGCCCTCTATTGTATAAACTCTAATCTGTAATTGTATGCCAAATTAAACTTTCTCTTCATGGTGTTTTATCACAGCAATAGAAGAGTAACTAAGATGCCATGTATTTGGCAGGGGCACATAATTCAGGCTGGCCCCAAACAGCTACACAGGTTGGGGACAGACTGGCAGAACCATATTAACTGAGGGAAAAAATTTGGTCTGACTTCAGAGTGGGAGTCACATCAGTGTCCTGCCATGGGCCTTGTGTGCCCCCTACACCAGGGCCCCCAGTACCACAGAACACCTCTGACTGCTATCCCACCCCCAGGGCACCTGTCTGCTGGCTCTGTCCCTACATAGAGTGGCAGTGCCATCGACTCTTCATGGTGCCCCCTCCCAATTCCACAACTGCCAGGCTCTGTCTGGCCCAGCCTCCTTGTTCTTCAGGGTGCCTCACACAGTCTCCAGGTCTATCTCTGTCCCTAAATTCCACTCAGGGACTCAGTGAGCCCAATGCTCCGCCATGGTTATTGTTTCTGTTTCCACCCAATGGTACTTTATGCCTCCTGGGGATTGGAAGTACAGAGACACAGCCTGTCTGCTGCTCTCAATGATGGAGGTGCTGCTGTCCGTGAGCGCCGCTGCTGCTCCCCATGATGGGTGTTTACACATTCAACTAGAGCAAGCCTTATGAGCAAGTGCAAGGGACTGAGCCCAGGTGGAGGTCCTGGTGCCTGTGACATTTCCACTTCAGTCTCAGGACCCCTCTTCGTCCCCGCTGCTAACACTCAGGCAATGGACTCTCCCCTGCGCACCCACCCCCCATGCTCTTCATGGCTGCCTCAGCAAATGCTGTTTTTTCCTTTCAAAGTGCAGCCAGCATTTCGCTTTCCCAGCCCCATTCACACTCTCCCAGATCTCCCGAGCAGAGCAAGCCGGAGTCGGCACGGGTGGTACAGATGCCTGCCTGGCTGCTCCCTATCCACCCTTCTCTCTTTCCCACCAGTTCCTCTCCTTTCCAGACTGCTTTCCTGACCTCTCTGCCAAAAGAGCCAGAAGAAAGTACCACTTGTGTGACAAGAGCCCTGTGTCGTCCTGTCCTAGCTGGGCCCTCTGTGTCTGACCATGTCTGACACCTCCAGGGCACTCACCACTGGCTGAACGAAGAAATGTGGGGTCCAAGCCAAGAACTTTGAGAACCCCAAACCCCACATCTAAAATGTTGGCACACTTTCTGGTTCCTGTTTCAAACTCAGCCACTGAATCCTGTGCTGGTTACTGAGGTTGCATCACAGGTCCCTGCAGGGCCCCAGGGTGTCTCTAAACTGGTTACTGAGGTCGCCTCACAGGTCCTTGCAGGGCCCCGGGGTGTCTCTAAACTGGCAGCCACTCAGACCAATCGTGGAGCCAGAGCAGCGCGGCAGCTGCTGCGGACAAGGGTGCCCAGGTTCAGCATCGTGTGTAGAGCTGACTTATCTTCATGGAAAAGTGGTACAGGGGACAACTGACCAGGGAAGTGTCCCTCCCAATGTGCGTGTCCCAGGCTGCAGCTCAGTGCTGACCTGTGCTCTAGCCTGGACTGCCCAGGGACCCCTCTAGAGGACCCTCTACTTTGGTCCCGTTCCCTGGCTCCCTCCCAGCACCAGACCCGGCTCTGTCACACCATGCTCTCGTCTCTCGCCCCTCCCTATATCTAGGAGACGCTGGACCTGACCTTGCCAGGAGGGGCCCAGCTGCCCAGTTAGACATGAACTACAGGCTCTCTTACCTGCTCACAGAGGGAGCGCAGGCCCATGTCCTCCAGACGGTCCAACTCAAAGGTCTCCCCCAGCATGGGGTTGAAGGGCTTGGCGATGCGGTGCACCGTGGTGGAGTAGGAGGAGACGGAGAAGGCGGCCACCAGGCACATCTGCTCCACCGAGCTAGTGCAGTGCACCGCCTTGTCCAGTAGGTGGTGGTACTCCAGGTCCTCCGTAAGTCGCTGGAGC
Source organism: Peromyscus nudipes (assembly GCA_902168325.1). Lineage (NCBI taxonomy): Eukaryota > Metazoa > Chordata > Mammalia > Rodentia > Cricetidae > Peromyscus > Peromyscus nudipes. Next base: position 14,621 of record CABHPH010148620.1, on the reverse strand, counting down.
ATGGACAAGGGTTCGTTGAAGTTCACCTGTGGGTGTTGCAGGGAGGTGGCCGTCAGAGCCCCCCCGCCTTTCTCAGACACCGAGGGACATCCCTGCTCTGGTGGCACCTTCACGGGGAGGTTCCATGTCCAGCACGTCCTGCCTTCGATCTCCCCTCAGCACGTGTCCCTTGCTGACATGCCACTTGGTGCCACCCTGGTGATGAGCACTGTCCCTCTTCTCTCACGAGGATGTCTACTCCACAAAAGCCGTGGCAGCAGGCCACCATGGGATCAGAGCTGGCCCACCGGGCTCAAAGCCAGAAACAGTGGGTCCGGGCTCCACAGAGGGAGGATGCAGATCCTCCTCGGTTGGAACCACGGACTGGGTGCTGTGTCAAGCGCTCTTGTGCTGTGCAGGATGGGTGGGAATCGGCTCCGTTAGCCTCAGACAAGTCAGGGTTAGGCTCCCCTAGAAGGGAAGCCTTTCCTGATAACATTGTCCTACTCTACCCCCCAGATTCATAGTGCGCGTGTGTGCGTGCACATGTGTGCTGTGGTTCAGCTGGGCAGTGTTGACACAGAGACCAGAGATATGAAAGGACTCATGTGTCACACAGTAAAACTGGCTAGCCAGGAGCCCCCAAGCTCTTCTGTGGTGGAGACGATACTGCAGCCTAGTGCACAGGGACCCCAGATGCCCTTGGATGGCTCTATGACCTTGCTGAGTCTCCATTTGCCAAGAGTGCACCAGGGACAGCCTCTGGCAGGAAGGACTACCTCTTCACCCCCAAAGCCTACTTATCTCTGCCACCCCCATCTACCATGTGAGGACAGTGGGGATGCTATGGGTCTTCCTGGGGTCTCCCCAGCTATAATCACACAGAACTCTCTGTCTTGGCTCCTTCCTTCGCAGTCTGAAGGTCCCTGTTCTCTGTGGGATCATCTAAGGAACACAAAGAATCAACCCCTCAGGTATCATGAAAAAAACAACACCCCAGAGTCTCATGTGCCACATCCCAGGAGCCCCCGTGATTCCTGCCCAGAGGTGCCTACCGGCATGGGGATCCGGGAGAGCTCTCGGCCGATGCAGTTCTTCATGATGCTCCAGAGGTTAAGGCTGTAGTTGGGCTTATCGGGGATGCGGGCCCGCCGTTTAACTTTGCATGAATCCTTGGGCACAAAGGAGGCACCATCTAACACCTGCTGGAGAACCAGGCATACCATCAGCAGACCCCCCCAAGTCCATGCACTTGCTCCTGACCCTCCAAGAACTGGGGGAAAGCCATACACTGCTACACTGCCTGGAGATTAGGGCAGAGGCCACCTCTGCCTGCCACATTGGAGGCAGGTCTGAGACCCAAAGGTGATCCAAAGCTCGTAGTGCTGACACCTCCCCAACCCTGAAACTCAAGCACCTGGCCACCTCTTGGCTTTTGTGTACTCCCACCTCACGTACATTATCTGCTGGGGTCCAGTCCACAGAGGTTGACCCAGTTCCACCCTCGGCTTTTCTGCAGGAAAGGAAGGGGAAGCAAGTTAAGGACAAATTCTGATATCCATCTCTAACCCTGCCTACCTTCTATCTAGACCGCGCTGAGGTATGAGGGTGGCCAGAGGCATCTTTACCCAAGGGACCATGTCTGGCTGAGGGACCCAGGCAGTCATCTGGAGAGGCCCTACCCACCATGGTTGCACACAGCATTGAAGTTCCATTCATTAGTACTCGCTGCCCCCTTGTACCCAGGACCAAGAAGAAGGCAACTGGTAAGTGCCATGTCTGGAAGAGCCTGGTAGAAGCCCCATGGGCCCCTTTGTCCCACAGATATAAAGTGTGTCTTTATCTGCTTCCCACACTGGGGGTCCTCAAGTGCTGGGTCTGAAGCACCCCTGCTCTCCTGAGACTTGGGGGATAGATTGTCACAGCAGCAGGGACACCAAGGCTGAGGGCCCAGGCTCTAGGAGCCTATTGGCGGGCAGTGTGGGTCAGCCAGGCTGAGCGAGGGCTAGGGCCTCAGGAGACAGGCAGGAAGACCAGGGTATCGATCGTAGGGAGCCCAGGCCCCTCAGGGTGACGAGAGCAGGATGACCCTGGGGGCAGAACCATAAGAATCGACGCTGTTGGGGGTCGGTGGACGGGAGTTCAGACGGCCCAACTATGCTAGCCTTGGGTTAAAATGAGATACTGAGATACTGTCTTTACCTTTTTAAGACAAGAACTTGCTATGTAGCCCTGGCTAGCCTGGAGCTCACAATGTAGCCCAGGCTGGCCTTGAACTCATAGAGATCTGCCTGCCTCTGCCTCCAGAGTGCTGGGATTAAAGGGGTGTGCCACCATATCTCACTTTTTTTCTCTCTCTCTAAATTTAATGTTCCTGGGAAATAGAGTTTCTGAGCTGAAAACACAATGGTGGTTGGACAGCCCTTTCCCCAGAAGACATTGGGACAAGGAAATGATGGAGCATGCTGGTCCACGGAGCCCTCAGCAACAGAACAAGAAAGAATGAGACTTGTCACCAACCTGAGCCCCCTGAGCACAGCTCCTGTCTAGCCTATCTGCTTCCCATTTTCCTTCTGTACCTGTTTGTCAGTGCTAGCCACACCGTGGGCCTTCCCTATGCACCCGAGAGTCTGACTCCCTCACTGGTCACTACTCTATGTTAACCAGTGAATCTAGAAAAAGCCCAAATGAGCAGCCTTTTATGAAACAGGCTTGTCAATAGAAAACAAGACTGGGTGGGCATCTTGTCTGTTCCCAAACGATGACACTGGAGGGGGTGATGGGCCCCTGTGCTGTTCTCAGAGCTGGGGTTTGCTGGATCTTTCCTTCCCCACTTTTCTCCCTCCAGGCTGGAAGTGATCTAGCCGGTACCCCTGCTAACCTCCAGGTGCAAACCATTCAGGTATTTTTTTTTTAATGTAACAAAGAATAGAACATAAGCAATACTATCTTGCCTGAGATTGAAAGACTACCCCAAGTGTACAGCTGGTCAAAAAGCCAGGTGTAGCCCAAGAACCAGCCAGAGACACAGCCCCAGGGAGGGGGAAAGCCCCTGGGCTAGAGCGGCCAGCTCTGCTCACGGTGCATCCTACCTGTCTTCCTTGGACTCGGTGATTACAGTGATGAAAGATGCAGAGTCCTCCATGGCATCGAAGTACTCAGTATCTTCATCTTCTTCACTGTTCTCTCCTTTGGAGGTCAGGAAGCTTCCTAGACACACAGAGCCGCTCCGTTTACAGCCTCATCCTGACGCCGTCCCCTCTACCCCACTGGCTTTTCCTGCCCCGCTTCAGACACCCCCCCCCACCCCATCACCCTGCACTGTGACCACCCTACTTGTTTTGCTGGGATAGGGCATTTTCCTCCCAACTCACCACTGCTCAGACACTTCCTTCCAGAACCTTCCTGATTTGTCCATGTTTGCCTAGCCTGCCTGCAGCCCAGCTTTCCTGCCCAGGGCAGCTGTGATGCCCCCTAGCCTGATGTTACGTAGGCAGCCACCTGATACACGGGCAACCCTGCCCCACAGAGAATAGCTGGGCTCACTGAACATTCGGGACATGGTGGGTGGGGGCCATTGCTAGCTGGTGGCAGGTATGGGGCATACAGCACCACAGCCCACAGTCTGTACTCTTCAGGACAAGCTCGCACGACACGAGGTCACTTTAAGGGACAGGTTTATGGGTCTGAGAGGGCCCATAGAGTAGCACCAGCTGGGAAGAGGGGCTGAGGGCTGCCCGCCCACCCACCAGCCTCGCTTTCCCACGCACCCTCACTGAGGCTCTTGCTGGGGTCCACCGGCCCACCGGGGGTGTTGCAGACGGCTCTCTCAAGGCTGTTGTGCTGTTTGGCGAGCTGCTCAATGGTTTCCTCCAGGTGGGCGCGCTGCTCCTGCTCATAATTCAGAGCCTTCTGCCATCTCCGGCTGTGAATCTCCGCTAGTTCCAGAAAGTCCTTGCAGGCCTGGGAAGGATCAACTGCCGTGTAAGCCCCAGACTGTGGCCTGGTCAGCTTACCTCAGCCAGGTTCCATCTGGAGCATGCCCAACCTCCAGTTACTGTCTTCCCCTATTGCTCATCACGGCTAGGACCTCAGCTGTCTGCTGGAACATCCTTACTGGGTGCAAGGTCCCTGGTGGGATCCAAGGCAGCCTTAATCTTTCCAGCATTCCATGGCTTTGGTCAAGAAGGACAGTAAGCCACAAACTTCCTGGCTTAGAGGCTAACAAGCCTTGTTTGAAAAGAACCAAGACTGGCTGGGCATGGTGGTGCAGGCCTGTAACTCCATCCACATAGGAGGCAGAGGCAGGATGGTTAAGTTCAAGGCCAGCCTGAGCTGTAGAGTGAATTCAGGGCCAACTGGGTGACTTAGTGAGATTCTGTCTCAAAATAAAAAGTAGAAAATAGGGCTGAGACTATAGCTTAGTGCTAGAGGCCCTAGGTTCACTCTCCAGTGACAGACACCCATAGAGAAAGGAGGTGTGTCTAAGATAGGAACTTTCCACCAAGTCACTTATCATCCCTATCACATAATTCTGCCTTTTTTTTTTTTTTTTAAGCACAGGGGTGGGGTGGGGTGGGATGTGTGTTTTGAGACAGTCTCACTACTTACGTAGCTGAGACTGGCTGGGAACTTATTACATAGCCCAGGATGATCCAGAGCTCACAATCATCTCGTCTCTGCTTCCTGTGTGTACTGGGATGACAGGTGTGGGCCACTATGCTCCGCCATTAACACTTTTTGTTCCGGCTTCATTTCCGGTGCTGTGACAAAATGCTCCCCACACCCTGCCCCCCAAAAAGGGGTTTATTTGGCTTACAATTCCAGGTTACGATTTATCCTGGCAGAGAAGTCACAGTGGTGGGGGCTTCAAGAAGCTGGTCATACATCCACAGTAAGAGCAGAAAGAAGTAAGTGCATGTACAGTTCCTTCCTTCCTGGAATGTGGAGACTAACATGGAGTTGTGACTGCAAACCCACCCTTGCAATACAGTGTGACACCAACCGCAACCTGAAGAGGGCAATTTCCTCTGAGATAAAACCTTTCATCTTGGAAGGAAGCTCATTAAGACACAGGATGTTCATAAGGGGGTAGAACAAACATTCCAACCTAGAGAGACTCTCCTTAAGCTCAGGAAGTAAACCACTCAAAGGATTCAGGAAGTCCCTGAAACTGAGCAGATTCACTAGGCTCTTCCTTCCCAAGCATATATAAGCCGTGATGACTGTGAGAGATACTCTTCAGATAAGTCTACCTGCTGGAAGAGACAGAGATCAATCAGCCCAACTACCTGGAAAGGACAGGTCTACCTGTTGAGCTGCCTACAGGCTACGCAGTGTACACCAGCTTTCGTGAGCTGTCACCCATGCTGGTGTGGACTTTTGATGATGTACTATCTTTGAATCATTTCTGCTCCTGTAAGTAACTGTTTTACCCACATTCCTGTAACTACCTCAATAAAATGCATTGGCTCACCAAAAAAAAAAAAAAAAAAAAGTGCATGTACGGCTGCTTGCTTACTTGGCTCTTACAGTTCAGGAATCCTTGCCTGGAGAATGGTACTGCCCACACTGGGCTGGGATCTCCCCATATCAACTAACTCAAGACAGTCCCCCACAGGCCAACCTGGCACAGACATTGAGACTTTCTTCTCGGCTGATTCTAGCTTGTGTCAAGTTGACAAGCAATCCATCGTACTGCTTATAAGTTTGCTCAGGTCTGTGGCCTGTTATGCTATCCAGATTCTTTTTACATCCATGGGTGGTTCTACTATATCCTTATGCAGCGGGGTTGGCTCATCAGCTCTGCTCTCAGCTACCCCTGGAGAGGGTGGCCTAAGGTAGGGACCACCAGGCTTGCCCTTTCCTGGCACCTTTAACCCAGCAGAGGGCATGGCTCCTGGGCCCCACAAGCTTGAGTGTTCTCAGTTGTCACTTTCCTAGCGCTGCTTCCCCACCCTCGATGCACTAAGCCACCAGCCCACTGGGTGTCCTGCGTGTTGCACACCATCCATGGGACATGGGAGCAATGCAGTGTCATTTCAAAGGGCTGTCAGGAGGGACACTGAGGCTGCACTCTCTAGATATGACCTTGTAGGCCACCAGCTGCATCTGCCCAAGCACCTAGTGCTCATGCCCTCAATCCCTGGGCTTCTCAAACCTTCCCTCCAGCTCAGCCCAGGAAATCACCTAGCTCCTGCTAAGGCCAGCTGCTGGCTTCTGTGTAGTCGCATGTACTGAGTTTATTTCCGTCTATACTAACACTCTTCCCGTGGGATTCCTAGATGGCAGTGAGTGTTGTAGAATACATGCCAGCCCCCTGCCACAGACTCACACACACACACACAGATACACAGACATAGACACACACACACACACACCATTTTCCAGGCTCTTTCTAGTGTGTGTGAATCCTGGCAGCTCTGCAGAAGGCCTCTGCCCCGCCTTGTTCTGCAATGTCCGTTCCTTCACTCTCTACCACCCTCTAGAGCTCCTGAGTCATATCAATGAGCATCAACACGGAGCAGTATTTGTTCTCTTTCACATAACGCACGAGATTTCAAACCAGACCCAGGAAGGAGGCACAGGACAAGCATCGTATGGTAGCTCAAGGTCATGGCAATAAATCCCATAAGCTCACATCACAGGCCATGTGGTGTGGGCTTCCTAGAAAACAAAAGAAGGCATCCTCCCCACCCATCTCCTGGGCTGCACTCTCTCCAGTCCTCGTGTGCCTCTCCACACAGCCTTTCTGCCCGCCATCAACTCCCACGTGTTTATTCCCACGAGTTCCTGACCTGGTAGGCCTTCCTCAACTTAGAGATGGACAGGGCATGCTCACAAAGCACTGAGGTAGCCATTTTTCTAGCATGCACAAGCCAGGGGGAAAACATGGGCTTGTCTGCAGCCATAGGGAGGTGTGTGCAGGACTGGGGTCTGAGTCCCTGTGTATGTCACCTACGTGATTTCCAGGGTACAGAAACTGCTGCTAGTTTATGCTGTGAAGCTGGATCTTTATTGCTGTCCCTAAGCCTCTTGATGGCACAGACCATGTGGTCTTCCAAGGGTGGAATGGAGCCTGTGGGAGATGCTCACTAACAAGGATGTTGGGAGTAACCTTCTTTAAGTGGCAGGTCCCAGCCTTGACCTCAGAGAGAGGGGCTGCCTCAACAAGGCATCAGACTGCTTGGACATACCCTGGCTATATGTGATCTCCGTCTTCCTTGAAGTTACCACAGGGCCCATGGGTGCAGAAGGACAGGGAGACAGGAAGGTGGACACCCCACGGACAGCTGGGCCTCATTTGAACCACATGTGGTTAGAATGAGAACATGCAGATCCCCGAGTGTCACAGTTGATTCCGTCCCACACTAAATCAAGGAGCTCACCAAGGTGGACCAAGGTGGACCAAGGTGGACCAAGGTGGACCAAGGTGGACCAAGGGCTGTTGCTATTGCAACGGTGGGGCTCCTGGCCACAGCCAGGCTGCCCTGGTTGGCTGTGGACTTCGGATGTCCATCTTTCCCCCCTCCCCCAGCCCCAACACACCTACCTGGTATCCACCCCCAACTCCCAGGGTCTTCTCTGCTGCCGCTGGCCTTCTGCAGGCCTCATCCTGGCCACAGCGTAGAGAGACAGCCTGGAATGCTGAGCTGGGCAGTGCCCTAAGGGATGTGTTCACTAAGCTGGATTAAGCCTGGGGACCAGCAAGGGAGGGGGAGGGGGAGGGGCAGGAAAAGCTTGGCTGACCCTGCCAAGGCCGGACACAGTCACATTTCCTGTGAGGTTCTATCACTATTCTATATCTAGGGCCAGAAAGTTCCTTTACACCCATCAGCTGGAGATGGCTGACCCAAAGTCTCCCCATTTGCACCCATGGGCTCACACACTGAATCCATGGAGGCAGGGTGGATGGAGTCCATCCAGGAGCCAATGTCTGGGCCCCCATGGGCACCGCCTTGCTTCTCATCCTGTTTAGTCCCTCTGTCTCTGAGAACTCAGCCTCCTCGTGGGATGAAGGACCTGACCCCGGAATGCCTACACAGTCTATGGTTCTGTTGGATCAACTGCCCCTCAGGCTTCAATTCCAGGCACTGCCCCTTCCTCCAATTTCCAAGAGTTGTGAACGGGTGACAGGGAACCGGGGTATTCCTCAGGGACAGAGATGCAGGCTAGGGCTCTGGGCTCCCTGTGGGGAAGGCATGGCGTTGCCCTGACACAGAGTGAGAACCCCAAAAAGGCAGGTCTCCCACGTAGGCCTGGCCTCACTTGGCTCTGGGCTGGAAAGTCTGGGGACTTTCCCTTTCTTCTTAGCAGGTGTCCATGGGATATATAGTTTGACCTGGAAACCTCTGCCTGCTGTGCCCAGGGAAGGGCAAACTCTAATCGCTTTTGCTATTCCTAATCCTAATCCTGCCGGTGACCTCACAGTTCCTCACACAGGCAGGAGCAGTAGCCACGGGTCAGCCCACATGGCCCTCTGCCTGGCCTATGTGTGGCCTGTGGCAGCCTCTCAAGCTCACAGGAGGGTCTGTAGAGTGAGAACCCTTCTGGGCCTGGATGTCAGTGTCCACTCTAAAACTCAATCTCCATGGTTACCTTCATCCTCCATGATATGAGGATGACTGGGAGCTGGGATGAGCAGCCACTGGGCTCACATAGGAGGTGGGAGATGGCCAGTTGTCCAGAGAGAAGGTCCAGCCCATGTGGCTGGCTTTGTCTTCAGCTACTATTCCACAATAGAACCTGATAAGCCTGGGTGAGGAGAGGCTGGGGCGTGTGTGTGTGTGTGTGTGTGTGTGTGTGTGTGTGTGTGTGTGTGTAGCTTGCTGCAGGCCGCAGGAATATATCATAAGAACTCAGCTGGTTATGGCAAAGTCACTACCTGGAGGGATCAGGGAATTCCTCCAGAGGAAGCCAAATCCCAAGGAGTTTTGTTGTTACTTGGCTTGTTATATATCAGCTGTATTCTGTTATGAAAATCATGTGTGCCTTCATAGTTTTTCCTATTGACTTTCCCCTAAAAAGGACTAACAGTGTAGACTGATCACTCTCTGGACACACACATTCCAGGTATTTGGAGAACAGCCTCAGGAAAGGCTTTCTCTGGAATCAGATTATCTCGCTTAGCCACTTTCAAGGACTACAGGAAACACCGCCCAGGTGGGCGCCCAACTTCCGAGGACTAACAATGATAACAGCCCACCTGCAAGTCTCCTGACTTAAATTCCACAAGGAGACACCGCCCAGGTGGGCACCAACTTCCGAGGACTAACAATGATAGCAGCCCACGTGCAAGTCTCCTGACTTACGGTAAATTCCACAAGGAGACACCGCCTGGGAGAGGTGGACGTTAAGTAATAGCTTTACACAATTTAGCTCCGACCCTCCCTTTATATACCGGGACTTCCAGGGCACAGGACGGAGAAGAGAAAAGAGAATGGAAGAACTAGATGGGTAAGAACTTGAGAGGAACAAACTGAGATGGGAAGAACTAGATTGAAGGGCTAGAAGAGAGTACTAGAGGAACGAGATGGAAGATGAGGAAGAGCCAGATGAGAGAGAAGGAGATGGGAGAGGAGCTGATAGGGGAAAGAACTAGATAGATGAGAACCTAGAAGGGACAGAACTAGATGAAGGAATTAAGATAGAACCTAGAGGGGACAGTAGATAAATACAGAGAGAAATCAGGCAAGAAAGGAGCTAGACATGAGAGCAGAATAGAAGCTGTGTAGAGAGAGAACTATCACAGAATAATAAAGTGTATGAACTAAGGAGTTTCGTGTACACAGATTCATTTCTTTTCATCAAAGATTAATTATCAGCTGGTTGTAGATTCTTCCCGGACCCTGGGAGGGGACTATCGAGGGGCTGGACCCCAATTAGTCCCCGATAGTAGCTGTTTCCATTTGTGGCTAGGCCAAGACCTGCTGGGACCTGCCACGTATCTGCTATCTGTTCTATAGAGGTACTTAGGTGTCTCAGCTCCTGGGTAGATGTCTCTCCAAGATGCCGGGGTTGAGGCTGTGTGGCTACCAGGCTGATCCTCATGTGGCCCCAGATTCCCTGGAGATATCTTTGCTTTTCAATGGCCTGGGAGATCAAAGGTGGTAAATGGGAAGGAAATGGTGGGGACACACAGTCTCCCCGAGTGTCCCCACTTGCCCAGAGTGAGTAGACACACTGGGACCAAGAGGGTCCTGCTGTTCCCCTGGCCCTATGTATACAAGAAGCCCAAGCTGAGTGCAACCTCACAGCGGCACTGCCTGAACCAGAGATTATTATTTTGGAAGATGCCTGTCCATCTTAGGTGTCCAGAATCAAGAGTGGAGACCCCTGAGCCTGTAATGGGGGTACTGGGGTCAGTTCAGAGCCCCCGTGGCCTGGTGAAGCCATTATTCTGTCATCTCTCCTTCCTGGTCCCCTCCAGGTCAAGCTCCAGGGTAATGAGGCCAGGCCACTCTGGTCTGGACATCATGGCCTGGGTTAACACCGAGGTTCTAGACCTCCCCTAACCTAGGTGGGCCCTCCTGGCTGTGATTCATGTTCAGTGTTGGGGAGGCAGCTCTATGCTTAAATTAAAACTCCAAAATAGCCTTTCCATATTCAAAATAGTTCACCCCTTGCAGGAGGAATGCACACCATCTGGCTGCCGGTTTGCTAGCTGATTTCAGACAATTCTGGAATCTATTTTTAATCCACCTCCCCAGACCCGAAGTGAGCAAGCTGTCAGGGACAGAATGCTGGTCAGCTAGCAAGAGCCTGCTCCACAGTCCCAGAAGGACCAGGGTAATGCTGCATCTTACATCGATCCCTTGCTGGGCTAGCCCAAGGAGCCCCATGTGCCTCCTGGTTGGTGAACCAGATGAGGCTTTGGGGAAGTCCCCGCCATTCCCAATAGCAAGTGGCCTCTTCTGTCACGTTCCTTCTTTGTGTGATCGCCCCAGATAGACAGCCTCATGGCTTTTTAATTTCTATGAAGTGAAGTACTTAACGGTGCGGTATGTACCCCTCTGCTCGCACCCACTAATGCCCCGTCCGGATATCTGTCTCCCTTTAACACCCCCTAGACCCCCTTATGTTCTGACACTGCAGCCTTCTCCAACTGGCTCGGCTTTCCAGGTCAAGCCCATCAGGTGCCCTTACTCAGTGGGCTCTCCCAACAACCTTGTGTCAAAATTTTTCAGGTTCCTGGCTGGGTGGTGGTGGCACACGCTTTTAATCCCAGCACTTGGGAGGCAGAGACAGGCAGAGCTCTGTGAGTTCGAAGCCAGCCTGGTCTACAAAGCAAGCTCCAAGACAGCCAAGACTGACACACAGAGAAACCCTGTCTCGGGGAAAAAAAAAAAAGGTTTTCCAGGTTCCCACTCCCCCAGCCCTTCTGGAGGGGCCCGGGTGTGTGAGATGCTTGCTTCCGCGGAGTTCACGTTCGTCCTGCCTCCCGCTCTCTATCCCTGATGTGTGCTTGGACGCTCAGAGAGCAAGCATCCTCATTCTCCTGGTTTGGGCTTGCACTTTGAAGGCCATTTTGATGGCCTTTGTTCCCACCCAGGAGGCATCTCAATTGGCTCCGTCTTCAAGTCAGAGTAGCACTGGGCATTTTTTTCTGCCACCAGCCCCCTTTTCTCTGTCCCCCCCAGGATCCAGGAAATGTCTACAGATATCTGTCCTGGCCTCACTGCCAGCCCATTCTCCAAGCAGGAAGACTTGCTCAAATGTAAGGCATTCTTTTCTCATTCTGAGAGGAAGAGAGACAAAGATGATCACTCTGGGGACCCCGGTAATACAGACGCTGCTGCTGCTGCTGCTGCTGCTGCTGTTGCTACCAACGAAGCTGTGGCGACAGCAACCTCACATGGCTAGAGTGAGGAACAAAGTCCTGGGCAGAAGAGGGAGGACTGCAGCTGTCACCAAGCAGGCAGATGAACGCCCCCCCCCCCACACACCATAGGCCTGTTTTCCAAAGCATCTGGCCCCATCACAGAGCTGAGCGTCAGCGGAAACGAGGGAGCCTGACAGCTTTCTTCCCTCTGCGTTACAGGACCCAGCACCACAGTGTGAGCTTGCAGCCTGCTCACACCCAGTCCCTGGCCTCGTGCTATGCTGCGAGGCGTGCCCTGGCTCCCAGGCTTGGAACACGGGGACAACGAGGGACATGTCCCCGTGCTGAACTTGGCAAAGCCCCTCTCCACGGTTCACAGGAGTTCAAGGGTCTTCCACAATCCCAAGCTAATCTAACAGTGCTGAGATTTTCCCTAAGCGGCAGGACTAATTCACAGCTACCCAAGCAATCATTCAAGCAGGATTTGCTGGGTTGGCGGTTATCAGCTGAACAATTATCCGCTGGGGAATTCTGCCAGACACCGAGCGAGCCATTCATTTGCTCCGACTTCCTTTCACAATTTTCCCTTGGTTTTTTCTCTCTCTCTGGTGTGCTGAAGTCCTGTGTGCTGGGGGCCCTGTGCCAGGCACAGGGGTTACAGGACCGTGGGGCTGCCAAGGTCCTGCCCTTTCAGGGAGTATGGGCCAAGTGCTGCCATGAACAGCGTATGAAAGGCTGTGGGCCCATGGATGCTGTTGGATGCTGAGGAGGGGAGGCAGGAAAGGAAGCTTGGGTGAGGTTTTCCTGCCTTCCCACGTCCAGCTAATGGGAGGTATGGGCTGATTTCCTCCCATGAGGCAGCAGGCTGTGGCTGCTCTGGAATCACAAAGACCTGGGCTCACCTCAGCACCATGACCCTGACTCTTCCTCTCTCCTGCCAGGGCCTGTTCTACGGCCACCACCTCTGTTCCCTGCTCCCAGGGAAGAGAGGTGTCCATGACTGGAACCCGAGAGTCATTCTCCTATGAGGTTGTGGTTGACTGGACCTGGACTGACTTCCAGAACTCTCTTTCCACTGGATCCTCTCCACCCCACCCCACCCTGAAGGTCCACCACTAACACACGTGAGTCAATGCATCACTAGGAAAGATTGCCCGGCTGTGAGCTCCAGTGACAGGAAGGGTCTGCTGTTTCCTGCTGAGTCCTGCACACAGGCCTGGGGAGGGCTCATTAAGGTTTGGTAATATGCCCACTGGGCAGGGCCTCCCTAACTATGCGGCCACACGGCCACAGTGTCATTGCAGGTAAGGACAGCGTAGCACCAGCAAAGGCATTTCGATGTCATTTGGTGTCCTCAGACACAGGGAGGGGCATACTGGATGGGGGGTAAGGATGCCGTCTTGCCTTTGGAGGGCAGTGGGCTGGAGCGCCTGCTCCACTAGCCACAGAGCCTGGGCTCTTGGGAACGGTGCAGGGACCTCACGTGTCTCACTGGTAGTCTGGAACCAAAGGCCTATGATCCAGCTCACTTTCAAGACTATAAAGGACCCTTCCTTCTGGAGGCCAAATAATGCCAGATTCTTCATCATCTGGGGGAAGTGGGGGTTGGGGAAGTGGCAGGCTTGGCCCGGGTAAGAAGCTGCTGTTTGCTTCTCGGCCTTGGGTGGGGTGGGGTTCCCAGCAGGGCTTGTCCAGCTCGCACTTTTTGCTCTATTAGGACGGAAGCACAGTCAGAACTAATGTGGAAAACACAGGCACTTGCTAGGGCCGGGGTGGATTAGAGAGGGGAGAATCTCCTCCATTCAAGGGGTCAGTGCAAGGGGAGTTCCAGACTTGGGTGTGGGCTGCTGGATATGGGCTGCTGGATATGGGCTGCTGGAAGCTTCAACTCATATCAGTCAGTGCAGGGTGGAGATTGAAAAGGCAGCCAGCCGTCCACAGCGGGAGGACCACTTTGGAGCTGCATTTGAGGGGCTGGGCAGGGGTGGCTTGTACCTTCTGAAAACAGCTGGGGGTGATTTCCATCTTTGAGTCCCCAGCCTTCAGCCACAGTTATCCGAGGCCCCAGGGCAGCACAAGGTGAACAATGGACTGAAAGACCGTACTGAAAGGTATTCTGGGCTGGGAACGTGGTGCTGTGGTAGAGTCATGCTTAGCATGTGCACGGCCTTGGCTCCAGCCCCACAGACAGACATCTCATCATGCCAAGGCCTCAGAGAGTGAGCCAGGCAGGAGGAGTCCTCTGCACACCCCAGGGGTCTGACCCTCAGGGGCCATCATTCCTGTACTGGGTCACCCCGCAGTTCTGCCTTGGCATCCCAGCTTGGTGACTCTGGGAGCTCGGGAGGCTTTCCTGGGTCTTGCTTTGCACTCCAATGCGAAGGCCACCGAAGGACTGACAAGGCAAGCACACAGCTCGAGAGCAGCAAACACCTGTGGTTGCCCCAGCTTCAGGTGCCGCTGGCCTCCTCATATCAGCACAAAAGCCCAGCCCCGGCCAGGGGTGACCCCTATGTCCCACGACCCCCAGCAAGCTTGCCTATGGACCCCCTTGGCACCCAGTGAGGGTCTGGACACGTGGTGTCTGACAGCCACGCAAGCACCCTCCCAGAGCAGACCCCGTCCGGCCAGGTCAGGAGTGGTGCTCATGAAGCTCCCCAAGAACAAGCTGGGCCTCTGGGCTAGCATGGGCTACAAGTGTCTGTCAACTAGCCTTCGCCCTATGCCCTGATGAGGTGGCCTAGGTCAGGTTCCCATTAGCCACTCCACGGTGCAGCTCCCACCACGTGAGGCAGACCGTCCCATGATTCCTTGGAGGGCT
>CABHPH010148618.1:0-18163 GCA_902168325.1 Peromyscus nudipes | reverse complement strand
GAGAATCAGGACTTCAAGGTCCTCCTTGGTCACACAGTATGTTCCAGACCAGCCTGGGCTACAGGAGACACTGTCGCCAAAAGTAAAGAGAGTGTGGAGAAGAGCATCGGGAATGAAGAAAGATAGTGTGACATCTAAAAAGCATGAGAAAACAGGAAGGCAACAGAGAAAAGTAGAACACGGTCTGTAGCCCCAACATCAGCTGTGGGGCATGGCTGGAGAGCCAAAGCCATAACCACATGGAAAGCCAGGCAGCCCCGTGACAACAGACTGGCCATTCTAGACATAGAAGAAACTCCTAGTTTCAGGAAGCCTTTTTTTTTTTTTTTTTAAGATTTATTTTATGTATGTAGTGTTCCATCTGCATGTACACCTGCACGCCAGAAGAGGGCATCAGATCCCATTATAGATGGCTGTGAGCTCCATGTGGTTGCTGGGAATTGAACTCAGGACCTCTGGAAGAACTGCCAGTGCTCTTAACCCCTGAGCCTTCTCTCCAGCCCCAGGAAGCCTTTCATCCAGCTAGGGATATGACAGTGATTCCTCCTGTGTGGCAAGATGGCATTGGAAAAGAAATGTACATTGTTACTACTTGTGCTTTGGAGTGATATGCCAGAGGCCATGTTCACAGCAGCACTGTTCCCAGTCGCCAAAAGCTGGAAACTACCCAAATGTCCATCAACTTATGAATGGATAAACAAAGCACAGTATTACCAGACAATGAACTCTTTCAGCCATGGAAAATAATGAAGCCCTGATCCATACTACAACATGGCTGAACCTTGAAAATGTTATGCTAAGAGAAAGAAGACACTCACAAAAAGGCCATCGCGTATGAGTGCATTTAGATGAAAACCACAGAGTAAGCAAGCCCACCATGATAGAAAGCATATTAGGGTTACCGAGAGGAAAGGCTGCTTAGTAGCTATGGGGCCTCCTTCTGGGGTGTTGAAACTTCTAGAACTAGACAGTGTTGAGGATTTCACAACTTCATGGATGTATTTTCTGGCCAGAGCAGGGAATCTGAACACCACAAATTTATAAACACCCTCCCCCACCACCGCCACCGCCACTGTCACCACCTGGGCGCCAAATCTCAGGTGCCAGCACCTGTTGATGACCTCTGTAGACTCTGCACAGTTCTGACTTGGTGGCTAAGGGATATTTCTAGGGAATGAGGTAACAGTGTTCCCCCTAAAATAACCTCTGAGAGTGATCAGTGCTTAGAATCCTCTCCCCAACAAAGCGCTGGATCTGGCAGGATGCAGTGTGCAGCTCAGAGGCCTCATGGGCCCCAGTGTTTTGAAAGTCTTGGCAACTTGTTGCTCTCCCTCTCCAGGTAACTCCCTCTCCTTCGGCACAAGGACTTTTGTGATAGAGTTTCATGTAATCGGGTCTGAACTGTGAGCTGGCGCCTCCACCAAGCTCAAAGCAGACTCCCTCCTCAGAGAAAGGAGGAGTACGTGCCCTGATCTGTACATCCCACAGGGTGACAAAGGCTATGGGGTTTGCCCAGAGCGAAGCACATGAGTCACCGTGGTGGGGGCACAAAAGGAAAAAAGGCAAGGGTAACAAACCAGGAGCCGTGTCCCTGCCTCTCCCCTACCTGCATCCCGCATCTCCGGGAAACTGTGGCTGCATCCACCTCCCACATTAGACCTCTCTCATCTCCCAGACCTACAGATCCTGCCTTAACGAGGAAGCTGCACAAAGGACAGAGCATTGAAAGCCCCCGTGGAACTGAAAGAGGGCAGGCTCTGGAGAAGGGAATCCAGGAAGGGGAACGAGAAAACTGGCAGGGCCCTGCCAGGACCTCCTCTCCATGTGCGTGACTGGGCTGTTTTTCCTCTGATTCCCTGAGGCTTTACCCCTTAATGTGCTCACTGTGACCATCATTGGCATCCTTCACAATAGGAGAACACACCGAGGCATTGGTATATGACCTCATGTATAATACAGCACACAGGAACTGCTTAGCAAACGGTCACTGAATTCAACAAATTTAATTTGATGTCGCATACGCCTAGTTGTGTATCTGTCTAGCACCGAAACTCAAATGCAGAGCTGAACCTCGGGAACATCTTGTTTCTACTTACAATCCAGTGGTGACAGGAGACACCCAACAATGGCTCTCCCACTGCTCCCTGGCTCTGACTCTATTTTAACAATAACAACAATAATGGCCAACATTTACATGAAGCTGACCATACACAAGGTTTTTGGTTTGTTTTGAGGCAAGGTCTGCTGTGAATGTATGTGTGTTAAAGACTGGCCTCAAACTCACAGTCCTCCAACCTCAGCCCTCTGAGTGCACAGGTCATTTTAAAGCATTTAGAATTCATTAATTAGCACTTGGAATACACTAATTCACTAGTGGACTCTCTAGGCCCAGCTCACAAAGGAGAAAGTAATGCACAGAGATGTCATGGAACTTCTGCAAAACCAAACCCTCAAGAGTGAGAGCTGGGTTCAAGTCTCTCCACGAGAACATGTCTTCCTGGCACCTATTTCACTAGTTTATCGTGTCTGGGTTAGTGCACAGTGGTAGGCCAGGAGCTCCCATGTGGCTAACAGAGTGCTTTAATGTAGAGACGCCTGCGTCAGTCTCAAGCCTGGACCAGAGTGACTGTTGCCTATCATAGGCCAAGTAAGGAACACGGTCTAGGGTTCACCGGTTGACAGGCTTGACCTCCAGCCACATAGTGGAGTGTTAGGCTTTTGGGTCCCTGTTCTCTTCTTACCCCAACTGAGGATCTCCCTTCAATTACCTCTATAACACGGTGGCTGCAGCTTCAAACCACAGAGCACTTACAGTCACTGGCGAGCGCCTCCCCTGATAGTTAACAGTGCTGCCAGAGCAATGCTTAGCAGACACATTTGCCTTCGAGTTGTCGTCATGCCTAGAAAGTGGCTGAGGGTCTCGGCCTCTGTCCCTGCCTTGGGCCCACTGCTGCTGTCCTCAGGCAGTCCTTGCTGACATCCCTGGGTGACCTCTGACCTGGTGCCTCGGGCTAACGCCTCATGGTCCATCCTCTGCATGGGCTGGCTGCAGCACTATCTACAACATTGACTCAGATGTCAGTAATTGACTTCTCATCGTAGACTTTAAGTTCACACCTGGGCCCAGCAGTCTTTGGAGGACCCTGCTCCCGTCAGCCCTCATCGTGGACTTAATTCTTCTTTTTTAATATTTTTTTAAACTTTATTTTATACACATTGGTGTGAAGGTATCATCCCCTGGAACTAGAATTACAGACAGTTGTGAGCTGCTGTGTGGGTGCTGGGAATTGAACCCACCCAGGTCCTCTGGAAGAGCAGTCATTGCTCTTAACCCCTGTGCCATCTCTCCAGCCCTGGACTTAATTCTTTGGACAAGCTGACAGAAACGGCATTTTCTAGACTCGCCATGCCCTACACTCTCTCTTCTCTATGCTTCGGAGTTTTTTCTTGATATTTTGACTGGATATTACTTTTTTGCTCATCTGAAACTTAGCCCTCACCCTTTGCCTCTTCCCCCAACTACCCACATCCTCCTTCCACAACTCCTAAACCTCTGAATGGTACAAGATGAAATCTGGCTTGAGGCAGAATCCTTTGGCATCCAGGAACCAGAATTGGTCTAGAGTGGACATTGTCAAACCTACTGTTGAGTGTCTTGCGGGCACCATGAGCCGATGAGGACAGGACCCTGACTGAGCACACACAAATCCCTCATACAGGCAATGCCCCCCAGCTCTGCTCAGACACAGTTCACATGCTCTCCAACGTGCCCATTGAAAGCAAACAGTCTAATCATGTTCACTATGTTCACAGGTTGTACAAATGTCACCACGTCCATTCTAGAACATTCTTGTCACCCTAGAAACAAACCCCACAGCCATTAATAGTCACTTCCCTCACCTCCAGCTCGAACCTCCAAGGCCCTGAGCAAGCATCAGTCTCTTCTGTCCTCAAACCCGTATGCTCCCTATAAGCAGACTCCTAGAACACATGGCCTTCTGTGTCTGGCATCCTTGACTTAGCGTACAGCTTCAATCCATGTTAGCAAAAAGGTTTATCAACATTGCACTTTGTATCAACACTTTTCTTTACTGACAACGTTCCATTATGTGGGCATACGTTTTATTTATCCATTCATCCACTGGTGGAACCCCTGCTGTGAGCATCCGGGTATCAGCATATGTTGTCTCTGGTGGATACAGACACAGGCATGGATTGTTGAAACATGTGAGGGCTCCATGTCTAACATTCTGAGGAACTGCTGTGCTTACCAAAGCAACTGTTGAGAATACATATGGATGATGTAGCTGCTGTTATAGAGGAGCCCCTGCAGAGGGGGAGAGCCATTGGTGTGGCCAGGGTAAAGAGGAAAGAGCTAAGTAACCCTTATCCACCAAGAAAGTCTGGGAAGGCCAATTCGAAAGATTCCCAGTTAGAGTGCCACACCGCCAAGGGGCATCCTTGGGACAGAGGCACAGGTGTGGGCAGGGAGTCATTTTGCTCTCATTCATCTGGACATTCATCTCACTTCAATGGGTACCAGACCCAGGGATGCGGGACAGGAGGGACACTTTCATATTCTGTATTAGAAAGACACGTTTGTACTCTTCGTGGTAGAGACGTCTCTACACTTAACAATACTTTAGCACGTGCACACTTAGTGCTTGTTTGCAGCTAAGCCCTCTTCCTAGCAGCCCAGATGCCCCCGGAGAAGTTCAAAGTTGACATTGGCAGATAACAACTAAACTCAATGTTTCAAGGGGTGTCCGAGCCCAGACATCCACGGAACTAAGAAAGCATACATGGATACAAAGGACAATAATGAAAGAGTCACAGACCTTGCCTCCAAAGTGTGACTGTCCAGAGGGGCAAGACTGAGCTCTGAAATGACTGACAGCTTTTGTTCCCACCCTCCTTTCAATCCTTACAAAGCTTCCTGGGTGGCGATGAGAAGGAAGGCAGGTTTTTGTTTGCTTGCTTGCTTTTTAAGTTGGTGATCTGGGGCCAGCGAGATGGCTCAGCAGGTAAAGGTGCTTGCTGTCGAGCCTGATGATCTGAATTCAATCCCTGGGACCCACCTGGCAGAGGAAAGTCACACGTGCCATGGCACATGCACACACACTCACCCATGCATGCACAAATAAACAAGTAAATGTGATCAAATTTAAGATGTTAATCTGCTACCTTCAGGGATTATCTGCTCTCTGACTAAAGCTTGCTTTCCAGATTCAGCTGCTGTCTCTGCTCGGCCTTTGTGGCCGCAGGCAGTGTGAGCTCCCAGATGCTGGTTATGTCACGGCCACGTTCATATCTGCCTCCAGCAGCCACAGTTCTCAGATGTTAAAGACAGAAGCGGCAACGGGGTGAGATTCCGATCCGAATGAACAAGAAGATCTCAAAGACGCCACTTGACTCCTCTGCGAGGAGCTGGGCTCAGGCTGGCAGGAAGCTGTGTTAGATTTTCTGTCACTGTGTCAGAAGCACCTGGTACAATCAATGTAAGGGGGTTGGAATTACTTCTTTAGCCCCCAGTGTCAAAAGTTGCAATCCATCCCAGTACCATATATACTTCCTCCAGCTAGGCCCTGCCCTATAAAGTTCCCTCCTGCTGTGGACGAAGTGTTGAATACATCCACCTGTCTGAGACATTTCAGACTCAACAGCAAGCAGCTTAGGGAAGTTGGGCATTTATCTTTCAATTATTTGGAAGTTTTTGACTTCCTCAAACTTGTGTTTTATCTTTGTTTTCCTTTTTATGTATCCCAGACTGGTCTCAAGCTTAACATATAGCCAAGAGTAGCCTCGAACTTCAGATCCTCCTACATCAACCTCCCAAGAATCAGGGACATGTACCACCATGTCTGGTTTGTGTGATGCTAGGAATCAAACCTAGGGCTTTGAGCATTTGTGGCAAATTCCATGCTACGAATGGCCACATGCCCAGCTTTTATTTATTTTGAACTGGGCATGATGACTAACACTGTAATTCCAGCACTTGGGAGGCTGAAGTAGGAGGATTGCCCTGAGTTCCAGGAGAGCCTGGATGACACAGTAAGACCCTGTATGTTGTGGAATGACTAAATCAATTAACAGCCATATGACCTGCATGCTTCTTCATGGTCAGAACACTAGACATCTACTATATACCCAGTGGGATTGCTGGATGACTGCATGATGTTGTAGTTGTTACAGCTTTATTTATTTTTATCTTCTTATTACTATTAGTGTGAGTGTGCATATGTGCGTGTGCATGTGTGGTGTGTGTGTGTGTTCATGCATGCACATGTGGAAGTCAGAGGACAACTTTGGGGACTTGGTTTTCCACCATAGGTTCTAGGGTTCAAACTCAGGTATCCAGGCTTGCATACCATGCATTTCTAACTGGCTGGGCCATCTCCCCAGCCCTCCAGTTTTAATTTTTCATGAAATGTCCTCTGTTTCTTAAATTACATGGCTCCTATCTCTTGAGTTCTCTCTGATGAATACCTGGTAAGAAAAATGGCTTTAGGTTTGTTGATTCTTTGTGTTTGCAGTGGTGGTACCAGAACCCAAGACCTCGGGTGTGCTGGATGGGGCATTTCCACCAAACTACATCCCGACTCCCACTCAGACCCCTTTTAGGAAATTTTACTGTAAGACAAGGTCTTGCGAGGTTGCTTAGACTGGCTTTGAACCTGCTGCCCTCCTGCCCCACCCTCCCGAGCAGCTAGGATTACAGGTGTGTGCCACCATGCCTGGCTATTGTTTTTGTTTCATGAAAAGAAAAATAGCATATGCTCCAGGTGAAATGGTACTTGCCAGTCATCTTCAGTTTAAGGGGACAATAAGGAGGAGGCGCGCAGCAGTGACAGGCTGGAGCAGGCCCACTGAGGCCACGGCCTGCACTCTGTTAAAGAGGAGCTAAAAACGCAGGGTTATGTGTGAACCCTTCAGTCTCCACTGGTTGACACCACAGTAAGAAACGTGTGCTGTCTTGTTGTCCCCTCCCAGCATCTCCTCCGTGGTCCTCTCAGCTCTGCTCACCTAGCCCGGCACGTGGAGCTCAGGCTTAGGACATAGCCTTCTCTACCTGCAGACTGCTTGAGCTAACAGAAATAGACCCTTCACTTACATCAAGAGCAAGTTCCCTGTCATAAACCATCTCCCGACCCCTGATCTGCACTGCTCAGCCGTTGAGCCATTCATTAATTCACCCATTCATTCATTCATTCGCCCATTGACCCCGAGGTTTACTTGCACAACATCTGCTGACTCCAATAGGGGTGATGTGAGCTCCCCAGGAGAAAGGAATATATCTTCTTTTCTCTGGTTATTTCTGGTGAACCCTTGCCTCCTACAGCCTGGAGCAGAGGGCACCCGGATGTAGTCCCCTCCCCCTGGGTTTTCACTCTGGTTGAAAGTGGCCCAGAAAAGATTCTTCCTAGGGGACCTTGTGGTTTTCTTGGGCAGTGCCCCAGAGCCCTGAGCAGTGAGCACAGGCTTGGCTGGCCTTGTGTCTTGAACACATCTCTGTCACAGCAGCGGTCTCCCCTGGTAGTTGAGGCATTTATAGGCACTTAAAGACAAAGTGCTACGGACACTAAGAGGCAGGGGGACATGGAATCCCATTAGCTGCTGACTTTCAACCAAGCTCAGTCAGTTGGGCAGGTTATGTCTTCTCCATGAGCCTCAATTTCTTCACCTATAAAACGGGGATGAAATTACCCACAGGCTTGTTCTTCGGCTCCAGAAATAACCGTGCATATTCAAGGTCCTGGCGGTAGGTGCAATGGTTGTTGTCACCCGTAGCCAGTAGAGGGCACCAAACTAAACAAAACGAGACCCATCAAGCGAACACATTCCCAGTGGCTGCAAAGTTATAAATTAAATTGTACTTTGCACTGTACTAGGGAGCCATCATCTAACAAAAGCAGATCGGGAGTAGCGCAAACAGCACATCAAAGAGGAAAATGTCTGGACTTGGCTTCTTGTCCTGGAGAGAATTGGGGGGCTATTTGACCTTGGCAATGACAATCTCCGTCTGACTCCCTTTCTTCTTGGAAACCAAGATGGTGAGTGAGGCCAGGTACCTCTAGGAGACTTCCAACTGTCTGTCCATCACCAAGGATCTGGTAGAAATCAATGCCAGGCAGCATCCAGGTGCTGAGGTCGGGGAAGAGAGGGCCCTCACCCGAGCTGCGCGGGTGATTTGGTCCTGGTCCAGGGAAGGGCGCAAGGGCTCATCCCGATCTCACATAAAGGTTCTCTCAGAGACCTGGGTGGCGGCATGTTTTCCTGCAGGAGCACGATGCTCTCCCAAACCTTTTGTGCAGGTTGCCGCTGCAGCCACCGAGACCACCCAGCCTGACAAAGAAAGGAATTCTTGTGCGCAGTTGACAGCCCTCAGGTTGACAGCTCTGCTTTTGCCCGGGAGGCTGTCACTCGCAGAACAATGGCAGCGAGCAGGGTGGCTCTCACCTGAGACAGGCGCTGCCGCCAGCACCAGAGGAGGGGGAAGCGCGGGTCCTCCCGCTGCCCGGAGAACCCGCCCGGCTCCTGAGGCTGCGCAGGGCTGCGACGCTGTCTCACTCCGCTGATTAGAAAGCAGGGAGCTTGAGACCTTAATCCCCATTCGTAACACACATACACTATATGTGTGTCTGTATATATGTATATGTATATATGATGAATTATTGATATGAAAACATGAATTTCAAAAAAATTATTGTTTGGGGTGAAAAGTCTTTCATATCTCATGAGGTCTTAACTTCATTTGATTTGATGCATAAATAAATGAACACATACCTCATAGTTTCCATTTCTGGGAATTTCTAAAGCTGGCAAAATTAAGCTGGGGTACCAAAACTCGGGTGACTGGCTGCTGCCTGATTGCAAAGGGATGTGGGGGGACTTTCTGGTGGGTTGAGCCATTCCGTGTCCTGATTGAGTGACAACCGGTGTGTATATATCCTTGTAAGACGAGCTCAACGTTCTCTTTAGATTTAGATTCCCTCATTTTACACTGTGCAAATTTCACCTCCATATCATTGATTTTTTAAAACTGAATTGCAAACAAACTATGACTTTTCTTATTTTCAAAAGAATAGTGTGTTGGCTGGGGGTGTACCTCAGCCATAGAGGGGTTTGTTTTTTTAAAAAATACCCTGGGTCCCAAGCCCTGAAAAGAAAAATCACAATAGAAGACAGCAAAAATACAGATGGTTTACAAAACAGGAAATGAAACTCAACCATAATCTCATCGCCTGGAGGTTTACATGGCTAGCATTTTATATTAACATCACCACTACTTTATTTTCTCAAAATAAATTGTTTTCTAATTTGATTTATTTGTTTATGCATCAAGTTGAGAGCATATGTACACAGTTAAGACCTCATAAGATACAAAAAAAAAAAAAAGTAAAAAAAAACCCTTTCTGTCCCTCCTGTTCTCTGAATCAGTCACTTTTACTGTGACTTATAGATTACCCTAAAGATGTTATTCATGAAGCATTATGCATCTGGATGTCATGCATAAGTATATCATGTATAAAGATGTGGTGCATATGCTTATGAGGCTCCCTGACAGGAGAAGCTACAAATATTCTGTCCATACCCTTTGTATCTACATCAACCTACATTCTATAACCTGACAGCTTGTCTTCCCATGTCATTCAAACACGTCTTCTATGTCATTTTTACAGACTTTTGGCTGAAGCAGAGCATAGATGGAAATGTGCCAGGCTGAGTGAGTAAAGCCCCCAGCATGGTTGCACACTGGCTCGACTTTCACAGCCAGCACCAATGTAGAAGAGACTGTTTCAAGTGCCTCAGAACCTGCTTTGGACCGTCCCCTACTTATAGAATTTCCTCCCCTCAAAGTAATCCAGGCACAACTTCTAATTTCTGTTTTTTTTCCCGTTATTGGAACATTATACAGTGGACTGTACAACAGTTGTGGGTTTTAAAGTTTATTTTATTAGTATTGTGCATATGTGAGTACATGCATGTGTGTGTGTGTGTGTGTGTGTGTGGTGTTTAGGTACATGTGCACTAGTCATGGCATGCATGTGGAGGACAAAAGACAATTTTTGTGGCGTCCGTTCTCCGCTTCCACCTTTCAGTGGGTTCCAGGATTGAATTCAGCTCATCGGGCTTTCTGAGCTAGCACCACTCGCTGGGCCCTCCTTTTGTGTTTATCCTTTCATTCGGCAGTAGATGAATGAAATTCATTCAGGTTACATATAATAATTTATTTTTATATAATAACTTATTTACTCTTATTGCCATATATGGCAAACCTCTGTATAAATACATCACAATTT
The DNA here is from genome assembly GCA_902168325.1 of Peromyscus nudipes. Taxonomy (NCBI): domain Eukaryota; kingdom Metazoa; phylum Chordata; class Mammalia; order Rodentia; family Cricetidae; genus Peromyscus; species Peromyscus nudipes. Next base: position 7,862 of record CABHPH010148618.1, on the reverse strand, counting down.
CTTTATTGATTCTACTGTTGATGGACATGTGGGCTCTTTCCAGATTTGGGCCATTTTAGCTGGCGTAAACATTTCTTCAGTGTCTTTTGGTGAATGCACATGTTATGTTAATCCCATGCTTAGGAATACAATTGCTAAGGTACAGTCAACGCATATGTTTAGGTTTGGGAGTAAAAGCCAATGATCTCCAAAAACTGACTCTCCTAATTTACCTTTTATCTCCAGCCTATGAGTTCCAATTGCTCTGCATTCTGAACTACCACATCTATTTTAGTAGCACATCATTGCGTGGTGAGGAAGCCATGGTTTGAACCACATTCCTATAGGCAGGAGTCCTTTGCCATCGACATCTGGTATTTTCGTAAGCCTGAGTACCTGTCTCAAAATATGGCACAGTAAAGTCAAGCTTTACCATTAATGTTAGATAACACCATCTAGAGGGGGTCTAATAACCCTCAAAATGAGCATAAACATAAAAGCACAGGGCTGAGGGTATGGGAGTGTGGCTCAGCAATAGAGTGCTCCCCTAACATGCACCAGGCTGGGTTCAATCCCAAAAATTTGCCCCAGAATATATTTATTAGTCTTTTGTATTGTTTCTTCTGAAGATGCATTCTTGACTTTTGCCGACTGTTGTAATGGCTTATTATTATTTATTTACTTTCATGATAAGAGGAGTTGAACCCGGGGTCTCATATACACTGTGCAAGCACTCTGTCACTGAGCCATATACCCAGTCCTTTCTGTATGTTTTACTTTGAAACAGGGTCTCACTAAGTTGCCCAGACTGACTTTGAACTTGCAATCATTCGGCCCCAGCCTCCCCAGTAGCTGTGATTGATTACAGGCTTGAGTATTAAGCCTGGCTTATTTTTTTATTATATTTATTTATTTTAAAATTTTTTAAACAACTTATTTATTTTATGTACTTTGGTGTTTTAGTACCCTAGAACTGGAGTTACAGACAGTTGTGAGCTGCCATGTGGGTACTGGGAATTGAACCTGGGTCCTCTGGAAGAACAGCCAGTGCTCTTAACTGCTGAGCCATCTCTCCAGCCCCCTTATTTTTTATAAGAACTCTTCATGTGAACATTAGCTTTCTGAAATTTTTCTTTATCACATTCGTCATGTTGTGGGTTTTTAGGATGAACAGATGCTATGTTTGGTGAGATGGCAAAGGCTGGCTAACCCAGGGATAAGGGGGACTGTTTTGTCCTACGTTCTACCAAGTTAGCCCAGACTTGGGGCTCACCAGCCCAGTTTTGGAGATAAAGAAACAGAGTCCCCAAAGGGCAGAAGCTGAACGAGCTCCCAGAATGGGAAACTCACGGAGTGGGAATGTGTAAGAGCCATTACAGCCCCCTCCCCCCCCGCAACCACCCCCCCCCCCCCCCAGCCCCCCCCCCCCCCCCGCAACAGCCCCCCCCCCCACACAGCAACAGCCCCCCCACACACACACACAAGGCCTCCAAATCCCTTGCTCCCCAGGGAGATGGAGTCAAAGGTCCAAGGTGTGTACACAGACAGCCCTTAAAAGGAATGTGGGTTTTGTGGCTTGGGATTTCCCCCCTTCCTGAACACGCCAGTATGGCTTCGCATGCCAGCAAAGGGTGTGCGTATGGGGGTGGGGGTGCGAGGGGGGGTTACAGGGTTTCAAGTCACTCCTAAGCCACCTTATAAAGGAGAGCCAAGCCTAGAACCTTCCATGAAGCTCAAAAGTCCTTTCTGGTCTTTTGGTGCCTCAGTTCCCGAAAGGGAAAGGCTCAGGATGAGACACAGCCCAAGGGTGGGAACTGGGCTTGGGTTCTGTGAAACGTGACTGGTTGAAATGGTTTATTGGGCTCTGTGTATGTGTTTCAAAGTCATCAAATACCCCCTTTATTACAACAGATAGATACACTCTTTGCTTCACAGCTGTGAAACGGAAAATTGAAAACATGGGAAACGTCTCTGCATGCCTGTGACTCTGGGCACCCTACACGAGTCTCCTTTATGGGATGAAGGTGTTCCTGCTAAATGCTTCAAGCAGAGGCTACATATTGCACACCACTCTTAGAGACTGACCAAGACAAGTCATTTATCTGAGACTCCACAAAGTTACAAGGATGGGCCTGTTGAGTGCTTTTTAGAGTTTACCAGGCGCATCTGACCATTGAACTTTTTATCAGGTGACGTTCACAACTTCTTAGAGACAACCTTCCCTTGGAACTTAGTTTGAGGTAGTGCCACTGTAGAACATGCATTTATGTCCAAGCTAACTGTGGCGGCTTACATCTGTAATCCCCGTACTGGGAGGCTGGGGCCTGAAAACTGTTGTGAGTTTGAATCTAGCTGAGGCTACACAGTGAGTTCCAGCTGGCCTGGCCTACAGAGTGAGAGTCTATCTCGGGGGTACGGGGATGGAAATGCATTTTTTATATAATACACACTTACTAATGACATCTGCAATATTTTAAATCATTAACACATTCTTCAAGATGTGTTTTGATTTTATGTGTCCCAGTGTTTTGTCTGTATGTCTGTGCATCACATGCATACAGTGCCTTCAAAGGCCAGAAGGGGGCGTCAGAGCCTCTGGAACTAGAGTTACAGACAGTTGGACCCAACCATGTTGGGAACCAAACCTGGGTCAGAGCAGCCAGTGCTCTTAACTGATGAACCCTCTCTCCAGGCCCTGTGTTGTGTTGTTAAATTATAAAATAGGTTGTGAGATGTCTTTATTGTGTAAGAAAACTTTCGTTAATATATTTTCACTGTAATGCACTCTTGAATGGCTCAGGCCTGGAATCTTTATGAACACATCTTAATTTTTATTATTATCCTTATATGTGTTGTTATTATTATCTTTATAATCTATTTTTAAACTTTTTGATATTATCTTTATTGACTTTTATAACATTTATTGGTTAAATGCAATTTTCACCAACATACTTAAGTGGATTTTCCATTGGACCATTAAAATCTTTCAAATTGGAATTTTTCAGTACGAGCCCTTTCAAGTTTTTAGAAAAATATAGAAAAGCAGAAAAATCTATTATCTATTCCCCCCACAAAAAACCACTACAACTATTTTCATCGGTCTTTCTTTATGTGTATACAGCTTTTACATAGTAAAATCTGACTTTGTAATGTTATATATTTACTGATTCAACATTTCAGCAGCAGCATTTTACATTGGGTTTTTTATGTGATGATTGTGTAAGCCAAGAAAACAATTTTTAAAAGATTTACTTCTTTCTTATGTGTAGGTGTGTGCCTAGTGTGTGTGCACCATGTGCATGCAAGTACCCAAGGAGGCCAGAAGAGGGCGTCCGATACCCTAGAACTGGAATTAGCGGTGGTTGTGAGATGTCTGATGTGGGTCCTGGGAACCAAATCTGGGTCCTCTGTAAGAGCAGTAAGTGCTGTTCACTGGGGAACCAACTCTGTAGCTCCTAAAGGGAATAGGGAATAACTTAAGATGTGAGACCACCTTCCAAGAGCTGCCAATAACATCAAGTATCTGAGATGCAGGAGGAGTGGTCATAAGGTCCCGCATGGACTGCACAGGCACACAAGCTGTTCTATGATGACCCTAAGTGTCCACAAGGTAGGAGCTTGCCCCCAGTACAGGCCTGTTCCCGGCTTAAATCCACTTGGGTCCTGATTAAGCTCCTCTTACGAGGGCACTACGATGTCTCTCTGGGAATCACTGTAAGTTAAAGAGCCAAGGTTAGGAGGAATGGGGAACGTCAATCTCCACGAAACAGAGAAAATTTTTACGAGTGGTGCCATCACTAAGTCTTGCTTTTCCTTTTCTCCCAATTGGTCATAACATAAGCAATTGACGTTGAGCTTGTGGCTGAAACACTTATTGTCTGGGCTGGAGAGATGGCTCAGCAGCTGGGGTGCTGTGCTGGGCAGCTGACAGCTACTTCTAACTCCAGCTCTGTGGGGATCAGATGTGCTCTTCTGGCCTGGGTACTTGCATTTGTGTGCACATACCCACAACAGACACATAATTAAAAATTTAAAAAAAACAAAAAATAAAACAAAAAAACAACCCAAACTAAAAAAAACCTGATCTTCAGTGGTCCTGATGAGAACCTGTAGAGATGTGGTAGCTGAGACCCAGGGGGCTTCTGTGATTGGACAAGGTCCATTTCAGCTGGCAAGTGACAGCTTTGGAGCCCGATCCCTGTCTGGGGTCTGGGTCTCTGGCCCTTCCACTGTCTAGGCAAGCTTGCCCCCGCCCCCCACCCCCGAGACACGCACACAGGGTTAAAGTGCAGCTATCCTGGGCTGCATGGAGTCAGAAGACACTCAAATGCAGCAAAATGGATGGGCTTATTACAAAATCCTCCTAATTCCTCAGTCAACCGCTCGGAGCCCAGCGAGGCCTCATAGCTGGTTTTCAGCCTCAGCCGGCAGGTGCTGAGTGCTCAGAGTGAAAAGCACGCAGGCCTGGGAGGTGGCTTTGGCTTTCATAATGGCCACAGGTGTTCTGGTCTGTCTTTCGACTTCACCCCTTTCACACTTTGCCAGACGACAAAGACCTGATGACGACAGCTGATTCGCCTTTCTGAGGCTCTACAAGACAAGAGGGATTTGCTGCGGGAGGCGACTTGCATTTTCTTGTCTGTCTTTCCCTTGGGAAAGTAGAACTCTCAAAGACAGCGATGATTCTGACGGGTGGTTCAGGCTTACATCTGGGGAGGAGAGATTTGAAAAAAAAAAGCTAGAGTGAAATTAAAAGAAGCATTCTAACCAAGGCTATCTGAGATTCGGGTAGAAATTTGTTAGCAGCTGGAGACTAGTAAGGAAGAAACCATATTCTATTATCTTCTTTAAAGACAAACACATTTCACCCTGAGAAGCATGTCCTTTGTCATTTAACATCATTACAGATGAATATGTCCCCAAGTGGGGGGCTAATGGAGCCTGTCACACGTTTTTGCTTTCTCTAAGTCCTTAGAGTTTCCTGAAAGACAGCCTCAGATTCCTCATCTAAAAGATGACCTCATCTAAGCACATGATTACTGAAGAATTTTCTAGCATAGATGCTGTTATGGAAGCATCAGTCAAACTTGATGTCTCCCAACAGGCCTCACCCCCGGCTCTTATGGTACACAAGGTGCACATTTCCACGACTGAGGCCATCAAGAGGCTTGTCCTGCGCGCCTACTCCTCGCACATAGTGCCTGCGCTGTAGATGAGTAGAGGGGCCAGCTTTGCTTGGCCTTGAAGGGCCAGAAGGATGTCAACAGGTACAGACAGGGATGCAAGCAATCTGAGGCCACAGAAGAGTAGGAGCCATGTCAGGGGTACAGGTGACTGACGGCTGGAACAGGCCCTCTCATCTTTGACCCTGATGACACTGTGGTTGACATGTCCCGTGAGGGTTCTTCTCAGCTCAGGCCTTTCATGGTGGACTCAGTCAGCTGGATCTTGGCTGCAGTGCCTAAGAGAGATGTGCATCCTTGTCCTTCAAGGCTCATTTCTATCTGCTGGTGGCATCTTGTCTAAGTGCTGTGGGACCCATATTTACACCGCATCAATAAAGCAGCCTTTCAAACCACTACCAGAGAGCACCTGAGCATTATGGGGCTGGGGTGGGGGTTGGCACATATCCCTGGGCTGTCAATTCAGGACCCATGGCCCTTTCCCACAGTGAACCTTTGACAGGCGCACATTTTGTCTGGAGTATGAACATGTGAGGAATTGAGGAGTTACGGCATTCAGACTCACTCAGAAACTCCAAGATTCTTCTCCTCAGTGAGCCTCAGCTGCAAATTTGTAAAATGGGGGTCACACTATTTTTCTTACCTGCTCAGGGTTCTCCAGCAGGTGGTAAGGGAAGAACCAGGGACCATCTCCCAAACTATGACCCATACTTCACATATTAGGAAAATTGTAGCCGAGAAGGTGGGCTGCAGGCCCAAGAGTCCCTGGCAATCGGAGGCCGTGCTGGAGCAGGGGGTCTGCCTTCGGAAGAGAAGGCCCACCAGGCTAGTGGGACAGGTGTGACGGACCAGAACATGTTGTGGAAATCCCACATCTTAAATAGCACTAGGCTTTAATCTACCTGACAGCTTCATTTTAAAAATTGTATCCAGAAGGGACGACGTCTTAAGGCTCTGTTTCTCGGCCTTTAAAAGGAGGACTGGAGTGTTTGAATTATCCCTGGTGGCCTCTGGTCCTAATCTCCTGGCCACCAGCTGCTGTGACAGCAGTGACTTTGCCCACCCCTGTGCCTCTTAATCAGGAATGCAGGGAATTAGTGAGTGCATAAGGCCACTTGACCTTCTTCAGGGTGACATGGTGATGGGGACCGGCTGGGGGGTTCCTTTTATTGGCAAATGATTCTTACCTGGGTTGGGTAAACATTCTTTAAGCTACACATCACTCTCAAATGTTTGTCTCCCTGGCTTCATTCTTGCCGGGTTGTAGAAAACTAGAAAACAACTCAGGAGGCTTTCCCACCCACGTTTGCTATGATCTGGAATGAAAAGCCTTTTTCTTCTTTGTCCTATCACAAAAACCAAGACAACAGAATACGCTTTGAACGGCTGAAAGAAAGTCCAAAGCCTTACTCTAAGATGTGTAAAGCTACCTGACACCCTCCGGCCCTTCTCTCATACCTAGAGAACCAAAGGGGGGAAATCATTTTTAAAAGAATCATTAAACATAATAAAACTGAGGCTCAGAGAGCAAAGCACTAGCCATGAAAGCCTAAAGACCTGAGTCCAAAACTCCAGAGTCCAAGTGTGGCTCAGTGTGGCAGCCTGAGCAGCTGTCTTCCTAACTCCTGCAGGGAAATGGGGAGCAGAGACGGGAGAGGAGGAGAGCAGGCAGGCTGGAGGGCCAGCTAGCCTGGTGCACGGTACACCCAATGAGAGCCTGCCTCAAACGAGGTGGAGGGCTGAGACCAACAGCCAAGGTTATCCCCTCTCTTCCTCTACACACACACTGTAGCACACACGTGCCTGCACGCATACACACAAGCACATGCACACATCAAATATATGGTTGTGTGTGTGTGTGTGCGCGCGCATGTACATGTGTGTGGTTTTTTGAGACAGGGTTTCTCTGTGTAACAGTCCTGACTGTCCTGGAACTCACTTGGCAGACTAGCCTGGGTTTGAACTCACTGAGATCTGTCTGTCTCTGCCTCCTGAGTGCTGGGATTAAAGGCATGCACTACCACACCTGGCCAAATATATGATTTTTTAAAAATTAAAATAATGAAACTCAGTAAAGCTAAAGGAATCAAACAGCTCTTACCCAGCAACGGTAGGTGGTGGAGGCCGACATGCTAACTTCAGAGAGATCTCCCGGGTGCCGAAATACTAACTTCAGAGAGGTCTCCCCAGTGCTCAGATGCTCCCAGATGTGGCCGTGTGTACTGTTCTTCCACACAGTGTGCTCAGCCCAGGTGACAGCGTGCTGAAGGGACATCAGTCCAGGTCAGTAGCTAACCGCTTCCACCCAGTAGCTAAGCCAGCCTGACTTGGTTACAGCCAAAGTCCCTGGCTGCTCCCCACCAAATGATAACAGCCGAGGCTTACAAGGATGCCAGTGCCGCAGGTGTTGGAATACAGCCTCCAGACAGGCGTCTTGATCCATGAGAAAATTCCTGCCCCCTCCCTTCTAGTTCTTGCAGTAACAGTCACTGAGAAACTGCTCTCTTCCGAGTGTGGGATGAAGTTTTACTGCCTTCTCTTTCTTTCTGCTGTTTTGGGTTGGGTTTGGGTTCTGGGCCAGGCTCGAACTCTGTAGGTAACTCAGGCTGGCTTCAAACTCTGTGTGTAGCCCAGGCTAACCTCAAAAGCCCACTGTTCCTGCTTTGACCTCAGTTGAGTGCCCTGTGTCCTGTAGTGTCC
>CABHPH010148617.1:8376-19625 GCA_902168325.1 Peromyscus nudipes | reverse complement strand
GAGAGGAGAGAGGAGAGAGGAGAGAGGAGAGAGAGAGAGATATGGAACCAGCCTTCTCAGCCCATTTTTGGGTTACTGACATGGACTCCTAGATTATATGGGGAAAGAACAGAACTGGGTGGGGTAAGGATGTGGGGGGGATGGCTAAGAAGTATGCATAATTAATCAGCCTTGATCAAACTGTGGTTTGGTCAGGGTTAGTCAGGCAGGGCTTCGTCAGTCATAAGATGGCTGCTACTGTCTGCGGGCAGAGAGGGAGTCTTTCTTGTCACAGAGGCTTACCCACCTCACATGTTGCTTCTGGACTCAAAGGAGACTCCCTCAAAAAAATGACTCAGTGCAAAGGAGACAAATGGAGGCAGAGATGTCAGGCTGCAAACCTGTTTGTGGATGGGACAATGTGTTTACATGTGTGTACGGGCCAAAGGACAGCGTTGGTGTGGTGCCTCGGACACTGTCCACCTTTTTATTCTTGAGACAGAGTCGTCCCCTCCCCGCCCCAACCACTTCCCTGAAAACACTGTAAACAAGTTATGGCAGGGTGGTTGGGAAGGGGGTAGCAGGTGAGTGCACAGCCTGTGTGGGGAGGTCAGAGGTCAATGTTTTAGGAGTTGGTTCTCCTTCTGTCTTGTGCTTGAGGCAGGGTCTCTTTTGTGTCTGCTGCTGCTGTCTGGCCCTGGACATCCCTGGTAATTCCTTGAGATAGGATCCTTCACTGGCCAAGAACTCACCAGTAGGCTAGGCTGGCTGGACTCTTTTCCCTCACATGTGTTCTGGGGACCCAACTGAGGTCCCCTTGCTTATGAGGGAGACACTCTACCAACAGCTGTCTGTAGATGTAAGGGTCTTATTAATAAAATCAAACCCAGTGCCAGTTATTGGGGTGACTGCTGGAAGATCAGAGAAGCAGAACAACCCACAGCCACCTCACCTTGCCAATTCCTCAGCTGATCCTGTTTCCTCAGACTGGATGCCTCTGAGCTGAACTGTGCTGCTCAAAAGCCTAAAAGCTTAACCAGGCCCTAGTTCCTGGTCCTCACACCTTAAATACCTTTCTGCTTTCTGCCATCACTGCCTGGGATTAAAGGCATGAGTCACCATGCTTGGCTGTTTCCCCGTGTGGCCTTGAACTCACAGAGATCCAGATGGATGTCTGCCTCTGGAATGCTAGGATTAAAGGCGTGTGCTACCACTGCCTATCCTCTATGTTTAATATCATGGCTGTTCTGTTCTCTGACCCTAGATAAGTTTATTAGGGTGCATAATATTTTGGGGAACACGATACCACCACAGCTGTCTTCTGAGCCTAACTTTAAGCCTAATTTTAGGACTCATCGGTTATCTGTAGGTCCAAGTGAAAGGTCAGGACGAACAGCAAAAGCAGCTAGTATGTCCTCCTCACAAGACTAGAAATAGGTCCCCTGCTTCCCTCTGATTTTTCTTTTATTGTTTTTAATCAAAAACAGAGTCTTCTCTCGTATAATACATCCCGACCACAGTCCCCCCCTCCACTCCTCCCAGCCTGCTCCCCCGCCTCCCCTCTCCCCCATCCACTCCTCTTCAGAAAAGAGCAGGCCTCCAAGAGACCACAACCAAACATGACAAAACAGAGCACGGTAAGACACGGCAACAGCCCTCACACCAAGTCGCCTCCGTTCTTACCCAGCTGTCTCTCGTCTCCCTTCATCTTTCTCCTTTTTAAAACGTCTGCTCATGACAAATATGTGCATTTGGAAACATGAGGTTTGTTGTTGGTGGTGGTGTTTTTTTTTTAATTTTATCATAAATGCCAACTTTTTTCTCTCTCACACAAAAATAATAGCCAAGCAAAAGCAAAGAGGAGTTTGTCAGGCTGGCTGCCAGCTTCCAGCTAAGATGGAATTTCCTTCTCACCGCTGTGAGCAAAGCCATGACCTTGAGCCACAGAGACAGTTTTGGTAAGTTCAAGACCTGGAGACATGTTTAAGGTGTTAGTTTGGCACTAGTGGGAACAGACTCCAGGAGACAACACTTGCTTAATGTGTACAAGGCCCTGAGTTCAAGCCCTAACACTGAAAAGCAAGCAAAGACGTAATAAGGCTGTAGATAAATGGTTTATTAGATAAATATTAATAAATAGATAAATGATAAGATAAATAATAAATAAGAGGAATGCTACCATGGCACAAATTTTACTGTTGCTGTGTGGAATCTATTCATCTTTCTCTTAATATTTTAAATAATGTGCAGCATGGACACAGAAAACCGTGGCTATCTGTTCGCTGGTGGCGAGGTGATTGTCCGTTGAGTAAATGGACTGTGTGCCGTTCTCATTCCCTCCCAGCTGGACACGGGGAAAGACTATCCCTGCTTTTGGGTCATAAACAGGGACATTTTGAGAAAAGTGCTCAGAGACGGAGGGGAAACACGTTCCTTGGAGCACTGTTTTTAACTGTTAGGAAGAGCCACTGATAAAGCCACCACTGTGTGCCAGTGACAGAAGAATGGAGTGCTGCTGCAGATTTCCTGCTCGATAACTGGTCTTCCTCCATCCATCGAGGCCAGCCGCGTCACTGATGAGGATGAATCACACGGGAGTTGTGGGGAGGGGCTTTTTGTTTTTCAGTTTCCTGGGATGAATCAGTGAACAGGTATCTTTTTCCCCCTGCCTGCAATGTCCAAGGCACTTTCATGGGCACTGGGCAGATGGCATGTCAACTTCCGTGGGTTTAGAATTCCCTAGGAGATTGGTGAGGTGCACGTCCTGGTGTGTCTGTGAAGACGTTTCCAGAGTAAACTACCCGAGGAAGGATGACTGGCCTTAAAATTGTGTGGTGTGTCTCCCACCACTGAGGGTTTGACTGAGCAGAGGGGACAGGGGAGTCTGTGCTTTATGGTGTGAACTGCTCTGCTCCACCATGCCTCTCCTAGCATGATGGAGTGACCCCTCTGAAACCGGGAGCCAAACCCTCCCTCCCTTAGGCTGCCTCTGCCAGGTGTTTAGGCCCGCTGTGGATAGCTAACACAGCAGACTAAGCCACTCCTACAACCTGAGCACTAGGCAGAGTTGGCCTTGCCCCGCCAGCTGCCAGGTGCCCTGGCCCCACATAGACAGAGCAGAGAGAAGGCAAGCCGTTTTCCAGATCCGCTTGTAAACACCCTGTAGCTCTTTGGAAGATTGCTGCTAGAAGTAGCCATGTGGGTGACACCCATTTTTTAATGAGGCACTCCCTTCTAATGAGCTCCAGACTTTATGCAAACATTCATCCCAAGGAAAGAGGTAGAGTAAGGCCAACGTGTGAGCACAGAAGAATGCCCAGTTCTGATCCTCCCCCCCACCCCCCACGCCCCCCACCCCCACCCCCACCCCCGTCTCCCCTCCCTGCCTGTCATTCAGAGCCAGAGCATTCACACCAGCAGTTTCCCCTCTTCCCGTAGACTGTAGTTTCCCCAAGGTTTGTTAGGCTGGGCATCGTAGAACAAGTTTAATATAGACAAGTCAGCAACTACCCCACAGACAGTGTCCAACCCCCTGCATCCATCAAGGATAGGGGACTGGATAGGGGAAATCGTGGAAGCTTTGAAATGGGCAAAAACCTTACCTGATGTGGACAGAAGCTCTAAGAAGATGGAGTCCATGCTTCTGGAATATGCTTTCATCATTTTACACCTCTGTCAACTGCAGTCAGTTGAAACCCCTAATGATTCCCACTCACACAGGCGCACATTGCTGGTGTCCTCATGTGAAACTGACCACCGCCCAGAGAACAGATCGCATCTGCATCTATTTGTAAAATACCTCATCACCAGTCCCCACTGCTGCCCTGTGCTTAGTAATCCCCATTCTCCTTCCATCCATCTGCAACATCCCCCTCATCCTCTCTCTCCCTAACAACTTAAATAAATCACAGACGAGCCACAGTTTTGCCTTTGTTTAAAAAGTATCTTTAGCCGGGCGGTGGTGGCGCACGCCTTTAATCCCAGCACTCGGGAGGCAGAGCCAGGCGGATCTCTGTGAGTTCGAGGCCGCCTGGGCTACCAAGTGAGTTCCAGGAAAGGCACAAAGCTACACAGAGAAACCCTGTCTCGAAAAAAAAAACCAAAAAAAAAAAAAGTATCTTTAAAGATTTCATGGGCCAGATCTCCCATTCTGTTTCTTGGGCAAACATCAAGGGCAGACTTCTCTCTGGGAGAGCAGAAGGGGTAGCACCCATCCCTACATGGAGTACTTTTCTCCTATCTCACACTACATGGGTTTTAAGTTCTTTCTTATGAAGTCAGCTCTAGCCTTCAACCCTCTCTATCTGAGGGCTGACCTGCAGGGTTCCTTGAGTGTGGATTGTTGCAAGAATCCAAGGTCCTTTACCACCAGCCACCCCAGCCATTCAGTTGATTCTCTGGCAGCGAGGAATTAAAAGCCATCTGTTTGGTGGAGATTGACGTATGCCTGTCTGTCCGCTGTCTATCATATGTATTCATTTCTGATGTTTTTTTAAATGTAGGCGCCTGGCATCTGTTTCATTTGCTGCTTTTGGAATATGTGATTCACATACTGGAGTCGTGCGTAGAGGAAGAAGAGGAAGAAGAGGACCTGGGGAGTCTCCAGGACTTGCTGTCAGATGACCAGTTTCTTGCCCAGCCGGACCAGGCCCTTTTTCACCCTCTGGATACTTTGCCAACGTCAGAATGCACAAACCGGAGTGTGGAGTCACCTCAGGTGACGCTGAAACACATGAGCCAGAGCTGCAGTCCTATGGGTGTGAGCAGCATGGTTCTCCAGGTGCTGGGCTTCCTGGTGGACACCGCCACAGGCAATAAGGTAGACACACACACACACACACACACACACACACACACACACACACGGGGGCGGGGAGGGGGGCAGGCAGGCAGACAGGGTTCATAAAAATGCATAATACTTAGGAAACTCATAAAGATCACACAGACTGAACAGTGCTGAGGGGTTCCAGAACTCTCTTTCTTTGTGGTCGTTTTGTCAAGGGCAGTTGCGATAGTTTGTCTGCCCCTTGCTGGTCAGCACAGGCGTGACGTGTGTAGTGCAGTGGCATGCCTGGCGTGAGGAGAAAGGTGCGTTTGCCTTCACAGTGTTCACACAGTGACTAAGCTGTGAGTGCCATTGTCTCCCCGAGCCCCCACTGTCCATTTTCCATCTCATTGATAAAGGGATTTAAAGACAGAGATGGGTAATGGAGACTCTATTGCAGTTACAAGGAATGAGAGTGTTCTGAGCTCAGTGGTAAAGATGGGGGGTGGGAGTCTAGAGATTTAAAACATATATTCTATTAAAATAAAAGTAGAAAAGATGCTGCAGGAGCAATACACTCCCCGAGGCAGAGAAAGGACTGCGGCCCATAGACTGGTCCCTCGTCGTTTTTATTAAGGGAGCAGAGGATTCCCTTCCTCCCAGGTGGTGTGGGGCTTGGGCATGAAAATGGATTCCATCATTCAGACCAGCCACGGAGGAAGTATTTCACCACAGTATTTTTTGTTTTAACCTGTGTGGCCTAGAACCCAGAGTGTGTCTAAGACAGGGGTGAATAATGTCTAACTTTACCTTTTAGCTTTGGTTGCTCGGCACCAGGAAGGACTCACTAGTCATATTTACCCTTAAGCTCTGTATCGGGTGTGAAGCCCCTGCCGTTGGCCCGTCTTTAATGTTGCCATTAGGTACAGGCAGTCTGTGGATCTTTATCATTGGCAGACAGGCTGGTGCAGGGTTTATTCTAATTTATAACCTAGCTATGGAAGGCCAGCGCTGGAGATTTCCCATTGTGGCACTTGAAATCTACCCCTTAATAATAGTGATGATGATGATGATGATAGTTATTATCTTGGTGTATGTGTGTGTATGAATGTGTGTATATTTGCATGTTCTTGTGGAGGGGTACATGTGTGCAGGTGTGTGTGTGTGTGTGTGTGTGTGTGTGTGTGTGTGCCAGATGTTAACTTCATTGAGACCTGGGGCTTGCTGATTCAGCTAGGCTGGCTAGGGTCCTCCTGTCTCTACCTCCCCATCCCTGGAATTACAAGAATGTGCCACTGATCCTTTCATAGGACTCACCTAAGTCCATCAGAAATATCAGATATTTCTGTTACGATTCATAACAGTGGTCAAAGGAGTCAGCCTGTTGCAATGTGTGTCCCTAAAAGAGCAGCCTTCTCCTGTGTGAGTGAATGTAGTCAGAGAGTCAGGAAGTAATGAATATAGACCCAAGTCAGACACCCGACCACAGTGGATGCTGGGCCTCCTCAGATGAGGAAGCTCTAGAACCGGTGTCCCAGGAGTATTGACAGAAAGGAGCCCCAGACCTCTGTGAAGAAGGCTATACCAGGAGAATGACTCTCCCTGGACAATGACCTTCTGGAAAATCTATGCAGGCCCATCTGAGCCTATTCTAGAGATTCTGTAGAACCCAGTGGGACCACCCGCATTAGTGCTGGGCTGTAGTATTCAGCTTCCAGGAAGAGTGTGTGCTGCAGCATGAGAATTTGTTAAAGAAAAGATGGATCATTCAATGATATTGATTAAAAAGTGATAAGGAACACTTTGTTCAAAACCACTGTGGTGAATACAAGGACCACTGAACAGCATCTTGCCCAACTCCGAAAACATGGAGACAATAGATAAGGATCAAGGAGCAGTCAGTGAATGGAAATCACTAAGAGGGGACATCAGAAGTCAGAAGGGTTCTGGGTAAATCAGCTTGATAGGATTGTCCCTGAAGATAGACCATGGCGACCCCATTTATTCCGGGGAATGGTGAAGGGTAAGGAACCATATATAGAGGGTGATAAAGTATGGAGGGTGGTAGGATCTCCCCAAATTGACTAGAGATTCCTTTAAGTGCATAGATGGTTCTAGAAGAAGTTTCAAAGTTAAGTTTGGCCAGGCAAAGAAGAATCATGTGAAAATTTGACTGCTCGCTCTTAGCCAGCAAGGTGAACAGTGACCTTTCACCTCCCAAGCCACAGTTAAGCAGGATGGAGAGCAGGCATGGAGCGTCACTCAGCTAAATGGGAAAGATGATGTCACCAGCTGTGTGTTACATGTGAGATAACTGAGGCAGGTGAATGGAGGAGAGATTTTCCCAAGGTCACCTCACTGAGAACTGTCAGAGTGCAGGGTTCACACCCTTTCCCAGGCTGATTTTCTCAGCATCTCTCTTCGGTGAGCCTTCCACTGATGGGATTAATTCTAAATTCAGTGACTTGATAAGTGTGCGATTCGTGCACATAAATTCCAGAATTTCACCTCTTCACCTGTTACCTGAGAAACCAGAGCAAGCAGCTTTATTCCATAGGGCTATAAAGTTTCAATAAGCCAATCACTGAAAAATGCTTAGAAAATTCCTTAGAACACACTCCAGCCAACCACTAGCTATTAATTGTCATTTTCCCATCAAGCTTCCTGCTCCGAGCACCCGTCCTTAACACTCCACCCAATCCCATAGCTCCCCGGAAGTTCATTACAATGAGGTTTGACTTATGTTTAATTGGCGGAAACAATAGAGAAGATATTAAAAACTTAATTGAACTTGGTAATAAAGCAGTGCAAGCAGATGAATGACAGATAATCCAAGGTAATATGCATTAGAGATTAATTAAAGCCTCTCTGTTTCTTCACGCCTGCTGAATTAGCTGTAATGACTTCAACAAGCTAACACCGAAAAGTTACACGCCTCTAATTTTCATTGCGTTCATTATTCGGCATGTGCGCTCATCATCGACAACAAAAAAAGCACCCTCACCCTCCCCGGCCGCCACGGTCCCATCTGTACTCATCTGCTGAGAGTTAACGCCCCGTGCACTGCACATCTGTGACAGCCTCCTTCTCAGAACAATTTAGCACTGCCCTGCACCTAGGATAACAACTAAGTCAGCATTCCAGACTGACACATCCGTCTGCCAATCTTGTGGCGACATTCCAAAGTGTCTAAGATGCCAAGGCATGTTTAAGAGAGAAACCAAAAGTATTGATGACGTCAAATAAGGAAAATCTTTTTTAAAGACAAATTATGTTTTTTACTTTCATGTTTCCAGATTTAAAGGAGAGGTGAAGAGAGAGAGAGAGAGAGAGAGAGAGAGAGAGAGAGAGAGAGAGAGAGAGAGACTGTTGTATCAATGCTGGGAGCAAAGATAAAGAGGGTTGTTCTGTTACATTTATTTTCCTGTATGTGTGATGGGGGGGAGGGGCGGAGTTGTGCTCATGCGCAGGTCAGACGACACTCGTGGGAGTTGGTTCTCTCCTTCCACCATGTGGGTCTCTGGGATCAAACTCAGGAGGCTCTTGGTAGCAACTGCCTTTACCAGCTGAGCCATCTCACTAGCCCAAAGACAGAATTTTGAGGTGCGGTGGGGGGAGGGGAGTTATTGTTGCAGCTGGAGAGAGATACTTTGGTGAGTCTTGGCATCTAGCATTTATCTCATGCACATCTTTGTAAAAGTATGTTCACTTATGGGGAATTTGTTGATGAAATCAGACCAAGAAGAGACTCATTTCTACTCTTAAAGTCATGCTCAGAGCTTTGCAAATTTTCCAAGCCCTCCGGGGCTGAGGGGCTCACAACCTCACAACCAGCTTACCCCCCCCCCACCGTTTCCTGTTCCGCTGGTGTAGGCAGGTCAGTGACAGAGGGTACAAGAGCTAAATTAGAGCCCGTGAACCCCTGTAACCCCTTACTTCTCAATCTAGTGTCATCTCAACCAGTGGAGGGCAACTGTGTTACAGTTCCCCCCGACACACACATCTAATTGTATGTTTGCGGAATGGTGGAGGGGGGTCTTTATGGGAAATTGTCAGCTCCTGGGTGTTTCTCGAAAACTACAGACCATCGCCCCTTTCCTAAAGGCAATCCATTCGACAATGAGCCGTCTCTCTTGCCTTGTCCTCCCATGAAATCTCCACCAGGTCTCAAGGATTCTCCTGAGAAATTAGGATCCCCTAGCAGGAGCAAAGTAAATACACACACTTTCTATAGGTCCCCGTGTGGGTGGCTTCTGCAACCAGGGCTAGTGTAACTTTGTCCTTTCAAACACTTCTGCCTTGCAGCTCATCCAGGTATTGCTAGAAGACAAGGCCACCGAGAGCACCGTTAAACTCAGCCTTCCTGTGGGACAAGAAGCCCTCATCACCCTAAGCAATGGACAGAGATTTGTAATTCACATATCTGACGTGCCCCAAAGCTCGGAAAATACTTACTGCAGAAAAATCAACACGAATATGCCAGGTGCTTTGTTGGAATAGGGCATGAGGAGACAAGCTTGACTTCTTAAAATATGTATTAAATCCTAAAGTTTTGTATTGCTCTGAGAGATTTTATGTATATAATAGATGAAGCACTTTATGTTTGTATGTATTTTGAGGAATTGCTTTTGATCAAACTATAAACTAATTTGCAGAATAATTCTTTTTGCCTCTTGCTTTTCCTTTGGGTCCTGTTGGACAGTTCTCTTTGGGGACAGAACAGAAGACCAATGTAAGAAATCTCATTAGGAGTGAGGGTTGGCTGTTTCCAGAGAAAGATACAGTTTGAGGACTACAGATTGGTGTTTCTCTTCCCCTTTGTTGTGACCCAATCAAAACAGAACTTGTAGAAAACTCCATCCGTCAAGAGGAAGCTCACTGAGTTCTCCTGGTACTCCCTGGCACCGCTAAATGGCTGGTTCATTACGCCAGTTTTCAAAACATGAGGTAGAATTGTAAATTCAAAAATGTCTACGATAGGCGCCCATGTTCCTTTTGTGAAGCAGAATCTTAAAAGTTGTTGAAATTTTGTGTATCATTGCCATACAGATATATTTTCTGCAACTGATTATGTTTAAAATGAATTTTAGAATTCATGATTTGCATCATTTCTGGAGTAAATGAAATGACTTGAGAAATTTTACTGGTCTCTTATTACATGCGAAATGATTTAATTTTCATTTAGTTCCACATATGAAGTGAATTAGATTTACCTACAAAATGAATTTAATTTTCCTACATGCATAGTAATGTTAAGAAATAGGAACTTTGAAAAAAAAGAAAAGAAAAGAAAAGAAAAGAAAAAGAAATAGGAACTGGGTCACACTAGAATTTTCTGTCCTTGGGGCTGGGGAGATGGCTCAGCAGGTGGACATGCTTGCTGCTTTTTTAGAGGACCCAGGTTCTATTCCCAGCACCCATGTCAGACTGCTTGCAACCACTTTTGTGTAGTTCAAGTTCTAGGGATTCAGCAACCTCTTCTGGCTTCTATGTTCACTACACTCATGTGTATGTATATACACACAAGTTAAAATTTCAAATAAAGATTGTTTAAAAATATTCATCGTAGTAGTTTTAGAAGTAATCCTATTTTAGACCCCATTGTAACTGCATCATCTCTGTTCTTAAGCTCTCTGGAAACAGAAGTTCTTAGAGGCAAATTCAGACACCGATGCTCTCCTTGCTATCCAGAGGCTCTGCATCACATGTAAACATGTAAACAGTTTTGCTCACATATAAACAGACAGTTGGTAGCTGAGTCATCAGGGGTGGGGGTGGGGCTACAATAAGGGCTGGTGAGATGGCTGAGCAGGTAAAGGCACTGGCTACCAAGCCTGATGAGCTGAGTTCAATCCCTGGAACCCACATGGTGGGAGAAGAGAACTGACCCCCACAAGTTCTCTTCTGACTACCCCAACATGCACAATTAATTGATGAATGAAATGTTAAAAAAAATTAATGAAATACAATTTAAAAATAATGATAAACAGAGAAATTGAGGCACTGGGGATGTGGCTGGTGGTGCAGCACATGTGTGGCATGTGCAAGATCCTGGGCTCCGTCTCCAGTACCAGAAATTAAATGACCAGTTACTAAGATGGATTGTCCACATGATGGGAATTGGACTGGAGGTTCCTGGAGAGTGGGACCAAAAGGCACCCAGAAGGATTCCTAGAGACAGTAGCTAGGTTTGCAAAGCCACTAGGGCCACATGCCCTGGAGTGTGGGCAGAAGTACCCTACCCCAGAGGAGTGTCATATTTTAACTCCCAGTGCCTCTTTCTATGGAGCCGGGCAGGAGGTTGGAGGTCCCGTGCAATCATATCAACCTCGCTCCACTGGCCTCAGGCCTGCAGCCGTTCTCAGCAGGAGAGAGGAGACAGACAGCCCTGTCCTTGTTGGTCTAGTAGGATGACGCTTGGAGTCCAATTCGCCACTTGACACTAAGTGTGGAATACGGAAGTAAGTGTGAAATGCGGAAGTAAGTGTGGGATATGGAAGTAAGT
>CABHPH010148616.1:29863-66634 GCA_902168325.1 Peromyscus nudipes | reverse complement strand
GATGGAGGAGGAAGGAAGTGATGGAGGAGGAAGGAAGTGATGGAGGAAGGAAGTGATGGAGGAAGGAAGTGATGGAGGAGGAAGGAAGTGATGGAGGAAGGAAGTGATGGAGGGCCTTTGCTCATGCTGCTGTTTCTGTGGGATTCTCTTGTCTCTCGGCTGTCTCATAAACTTCTCCATTCTCTGATTGGCCTTTTGCCCTTCCCACTTCCTGGTCTGGTGAGGGCCTGCTCAGGCCAAATGGGAGATGGCAACACTCTAGAGAGGGGACATTCCATCAGGCTCTGAGCAGGGTGGGAACAGGTGACGTGAGGGGTGCTTGGGGCAAGCTCAGGAGGGCGTGATGGCGGAACTGACAGCTTCAGCATAGAGAGTGTGAAGACAGGTGTATGAACCTGGATGCGTTAGGCTCTATCGTGAGCCTCGGTCCCCAGGCAAGAGGAGTCTTAGACATTTGCACCAGGGGCTGCCAGGGGCCGACTATGTTTCTAGAAAACCCTGGCAACCACCTGGGGTAAGGGTGGCCTGTCCAGGAGCCTCGCCAGGCCTAGGGTGAGAAAGGAAAGAGAAGCTGCAGCTGAAGGGGACCGAGCTGATGGAAGAACCCAGTGCTGATGCTCTTGCTGGGCATTTGGGGCCCCCAGGGCAGGTGTCTCTGAAGACATGGCTCTGGACCACACCCATACTCATCTTCTTCCAGGGCCACAATATCCACACTTTTGACCTGAAGTTGGTGTGGGTAGATCCTGGCCAAGACAAGTGAGTGACTTCCTCTGCAGGTGTCCCTGGACTTCCCTCCCTGTGCCCCATGATATCTGCTCACACCTCCAGGCTCCCACATGATCCCCACTTCCAACCCCAGACGGAACTGGGGCTCACCGGTCACCTCTATCTGCCTAGGTGTGTGCTGCGCATCCTCACACCCGAGGAAGAGTTCTCCTTTCAGACCAGAGACCCCCAGGGCCAGGTGAATGAGGTGGGAGCGTGAGTGGTGGGGATCAAGTCAGAAGCCAGGGGAGGGCAGAGCGCCAGTCCTACAGGGCTAGAAGGGCATCGGGGTATGCCTAGGGTTTGGTATGAGGATGTTAGAGGAAAAGGAATTTCCCACCGTCAGGCCTAAGTAGAGACCTAAGTAGATGTCTGTTCCCATCCTCTTGTGCAGCCACCTGGGCCACTCAGGCCAGACATCACATCTTAGAAGGGCAGTGTACTTAGGGACAGAGTGGTGGGGAAGGACCTGGGTGCCCCAGGAGGCCTCCTCGTTAGAGCATACCTGCAGCAGCAATGACATGTTCCCTGCCTTTCTGTCCCCACCAGGTTGTCTGGCAGTGGAAAGTGACCCAGGCTGTGTGCCAGGCCCTGTGTGGCAAGAAGGACTTCCCTTTGCTGGGGTCAGACCGGGAGTCACCTGTACCCCCTGACTGCCGCTGTGTGGCCTATACTTTCCGCCATGAGGGCCGGCTCTACCAGGCTACCTATGAGGGTAATTGGTGTCAGGCCAAGCCCCATGGCAAGTGAGTCACCATTGGGGTGGGGTTAGCACTTGCAGCGGGTCATCAGAAAGAAGTGTGCTAGAAATTGCACTGACTAGGAATTTTCCCAGGCTTGACATTTAGTTGGGCACCTCCTGTGGTTCAAGGGGAGAGGGGACTGTAGATGTTCCCAGGGCTCTTCCCAGGGAAGTGTCGAGAGTTCCCCAGTGCCCCACAGTGTTGCTGGTGCAGGAGATGGGAGGGCTTTCTGTAAGGCATCTCAGTGCTCAAGTGAGGACTCGGTGAGCAGAGAGTCTAGTTGGAAGGTCGCAGGGTAGAGGAAGGGACGGACGGGCGCTGAGAGTCTGGGGGTGCAGCGCTCTGGGGGTGGGTCTGGTGGCCTGATGCAGTGGACCTCACCTGTGTTCCAGGGGAACCCTGAAGTGGCCGGATGGGCGGAACCATGTGGGGGATTTCTGCCAGGGCCTAGAGCATGGGTAAGCTGACTGGGGCAAATGCTGGCTTACGGGGCAACCAGAGGAGCCGCCGTCCACTGGGCCGCCCCAAATTCCCAAACCTCACACAGGCGTGGGCGGATGGCCCAGCTCCTCTCACCACAGAGGGGGAACCTGGCTGGAATAGGAATGTGGGTCTCAGGCTGAGACTGGCTTCCCACGGTGGGGGAGGGGTGTCCTGAGGCTTTTGTGCCAGAGAATAGGGGACTCTGAGATCTTCTGTACTTTCTGAGGGACTCCTTGGAGACAAGGACAACTGGGTAGCGTGGAGGGATGTGACGGGGCATCTGATCAGGCAAAGTGGCCTAGATACTCATTTCTGACCCCACCCAACCACACGGTCAGCTTTGGCATCTGCCTGGTGCCCCAGGCCTCTGAGGACGAGTTTGACTGTTACAAGTGTCACTGGCGGGAAGGCAGCATGTGTGACTATGGCATCTGTGAGTAAGTGACCTTTGGCCTGGAGGGCAGGGGAGTGGGGACGGACATCCTCTGGACTGAGCTCCTTGAAGTGGAGCCGACCGCTGGTGAATCTCTCCAGGTACGGCACTGACCGGGTGTACAAGGGCTATTTTCAGGCTGGCCTTCGGCATGGATTTGGTGTCCTTGAGAGTACCCCACAGGCCTCCCAGCCCTTCAAGTACACGGGCCACTGGGAGAGAGGCCAGAGGAGTGGCTATGGCGTTGAGGATGACAGTGAGAGGTGAGAGCTGGCAGAGAGAAGCCAGAAGTCCGGCTGGTTCAAGCCGCAGGCTCTCCCTGGTCCGCCTGGGCCCCTCAGCCTTTTGTCTTGCTCTGTCCTGGGCGCCTGCCTCCATGGTTGTTCCCTCCATCTATGCTTCGTGCTCCCTCTAGGGGGCTCCACCCAGCACGTCCTAAGGACAATTCCCTTGTCTGCTATCCTCTGTTCTTCTTGGGGTCCTTCCTTCATCTTCTCCCGTCACTACCTGTCTCCCCAAAGCCCCTGTCGGCAGAGCATCCAGAAGGCACAAGAGAAATATTCTCTCACATTCCCTCTTCCCTTAGGGGTGAGCGCTACATCGGCATGTGGCAGGCTGACCAGCGTCATGGCCCTGGGGTCTTGGTCACCCAGGCAGGCGTCTGCTATCAAGGCACATTCCAAGGGGACAAGATGGCCGTGAGTGGCAGCCCCTTCCCTGGGCACTCTAGCTGAATTAAAGCCAAGCTGGGTGGATGACGAGATGCTTAGCTCTGCCACTCATCTCCTCTGACTTTGGCAAGATCCAGGCTTCTTCTGGGCCTCCCTTTCCCTATCTTCAGGTCAACAGCGCTTATTGTACATGAGCTAGGAAGAACCAAGTGTGTCACTGGACAGCTAGTGGCATTCATAGACCCTTCCCTGGCCCTAGCTGATTCTCGGTCCTCCTCCTGGGGTCCTCCTGTGACTCCTGCAGTTGATGTCCTTAGCATATGAATGGCACATGTTTATTGATGACAGACATCAGAGAACCTGCCCAATGTCACATCCTGCTGAGACTGACATCAAACCCAATTCCTCCAAGGCCGGGCCTCCAGCTCTTACCTTCTGCCTCTCTGCGAGCCAGGGCCTTGATGTGTGGTGGGGGTCTGGCCAACAGCTGTACATGGTTTTATGGGTTGTTTAGACTCCACCTTGTTCTGGAAAGAACCAAATTAGACCTTAAAGAAAAGGAGAAGGCAAGGCAAGAATAGACCTACAAAATAGTCAGAAACAAGCTGAACATGAACTTGTCAATGAGTTTCCTGGCAGGTGCAGTAGGAAGGGGACTTGATTGGTCCTGAGGACCCAGGGCAGTGACAGGGAAGCAAAGGCAGCTGTAGCTAGAGTTTTCCTGCCGGGCCCACAGTCAGGACAAATCTCTGCCACCTGCCAGTCCCACAGCCGCTCAGACCCAACCAAGTAAACACAGAGACTTATATTGCTTACAAACTGTATGGCCGTGGCAGGCTTCTTGCTAACTGTTTTTATATCTTAAATTAATCCATTTCTATAAATCTATACCTTGCCACATGGCTTGTGGCTTACCGGCATCTTTACATGCTGTCTGTCATGGTGGCGGCTGGCAGTCTCTCCCCAGCCTTCCACTTCCCAGAATTCTCTCCTCCTTGTCCCGCCTATACTTTTTCCTGCCTGACCACTGGCCAATCAGTGTTTTATTCATTGACCAATAAGCAACATGTTTGACATACAGACCATCCCACAGCAGGCAGCCGAAAGGAAGCCAGCATTTCCTGAGGAGGAGCCACATCTGAGAGCTAACTAGGGACTCCCACACCTGGGGAGGGCGGTGCCAGGGCTGGGGTGCTCTTGGCCCTGTGGGTCAGTGTCCACCCACCCTGGTTTTCTGTCCAACCTCACGCCCCCTCCCTCTATTCTCTGGCTTCTTCTCAAGGGCCCAGGCATCCTGCTGTGGGAGGATGACTCTCTGCACGAGGGTACTTTCACCAGGGACCTGGCACTCCTAGGGAAGGTGAGAGCCATCCACTTCTCATCCCACCCCATAAAGCCAGGGCTCAGAGCTGAGGGTGAAGATAAAGTATGGGCAGCCGGAGGATGCTCCTCCCACCGCCATGGTGTCCAGAGGGCTCCATGTCCTTGCCACGCTGCATGCAGTCCTGACTTAAGAGAGCATGGTGACAGGGACTGGAGGATTTGCTTCATGCCCAGAGGGCACAGGCTGGCTGTGCCCATGCTGTGCCCTTACACAGCCATCACCACCCGAACCTTGGGCAGCTGTCCCTGGGGTCACTGATCTTTCTTCCTGCCCAAGTTGACATAGCAAAAGCAGTTGTGTCCATGCTGAGGCCTTTGGAAACTTGGGGATGGTTTTGGATGCAGAAGGATAGGTGGGTCTGGTGCCTCATGAGTGATCAGGAGTGCTGTGGGTGGAGCAACTCCACACAGCAAGACACTGACCCTCTAGCTCCCTGGATGAAGTCTCACAACGGAGGTGGGTGAGACTTAAAGAATATTCCAGCACCTTTAACGGACAGGTAGAACACATGGTCAGACATTTCCATCTGACCCACTCAAAGAGGCCCAATATTGACACACTTGGCTGGGCACACAGACGTATCTGTCTTCCCTTTCTGCTTCTAGGGTAAGGTCACCTTCCCCAATGGCTTCACCTTGGATGGTTCTTTCAGCAGTGGGACAGATAAAGGACTGTACACGCAGGGAGTGCTGGACACAGCTGCCCTCCCGCCCGACCTAGCCAGCACACGCAAGAGGTGAGAGCCCAACCTGTTTGGCAGTGTGTGTCTCTTCCCACCCAAGGCCTCGGGACTCAGTGGAGGCCTTTTACTGCAGAAGACTCCAGAGCCCCAGGTCTTCCAGCCGGATGCTCTTGAAGTCTAGGGCTAGGCGGATATATTGCCATACATAAACTGGAAGAAAGATAGGATTTGTCTCACTTTGACCCTGGTTTTAGCTTTTCTTTTTCCTAGAAGGGATACACGACAGTTTCCAAGTCAAACACACAAGGAAAAAAAAAATAGAAAATAAAATTGTGACTAGATCTTAAAGAGATAGACACATGGTTATAGGTAGAGTTACAGTACCCCTTACTGACTCTGACTTTCCCAGCAGCCAAAATGAAGGAAAGAAACTTGGTATGTAGACTCACCCTCCGGCAAACACTAGTTTGTGAGGCAGGTTATTTTCCCAAGACAGCCGAAGCCCCTTTGGAAAACTCAGGTGAATAACTCTTGCCATATTTGTTGAGAATCTGGGTGTGTTGAGGGAAAATGATGGAAAATGGTCCCAGATAGAATTTCAGAGGTAGGGAAGAGGTACAGCGGACTCATCAACCTATTGTCCCTGCATGCTACTCTCTCTGATAGCAGGAGCTGGGAGAGAACAGTGGTCCTGGAGAGGTCCGCCCCAGCCTGGCGGGGTGCAGATGTGGGATACCTGTGAGGTGACAGCCAGATAGGGTTCCCTTTTGTGAGACGCTGCCTGTTAGACCCACAGTTGGGTCTCACTCAGCCTGTTGGCAAGGCAGTATCCCCCACAGGGAGGCAATGGGAGAGGACAGGACAGACCTAACTCCTGGACTTCCAGGCACCAGTCTGTCTGGATTTGGCCTCCAGCTCTCCAGGCCCTGTGCAGAACCATGTACCCCATCTCTCCTCCATCTCAGAACACATGCTCTGCCTTGTTTTCTCCTCCACTTGTCTTGGAGGTCAGCTCTGCCTGCATTCTCCATCCATCCCGACTCCTGGGGCCTGATCACAGGTCAACCTGGTCCCACCAACCCAGCCTGCACCAGGGGCTTGCTGGCTTCCGTGCCATCTTCTATATCTCTTGCTATTCCCTAATCACAGACAGCTGGGGCTGGGTGCCTTCCCTGTGGAGAGCCGCTGGCAGGGAGTCTACAGACCCTTCCAGGACTTTGTGCATTCAGGCTGTCCTGGGGACCTGCAGGAAGCCCTGCTGGGCTTCCATGTGCAGAGCTCCAGGGAGCTCCGTGAGTCCCAGGAGTACCTGTGCTGTGAGAGGTGAGCCTGGCCCTCTGGGTGTCCCTGCAGGTCAGAGACGGGTTAGGGGAGCTTCTGGGGATGGGTGCGGGCTCAGGGGCGGGTGAGGGACACTGTGCATGGTGCCCCAGGAGCCACCCCAAGGACTGTGCGGGCAGCATGGAAGACATCCTGACGGAGCTGCTGCAGCACCGCGAGTCCCAGGCCCTGCAGCAGTACCTCAGGAAGGTGAGGGTCCAGGCTGGGGAAGGTCTCCTATATCTCACAGCATGGTGTTAACTGGAGGGGACGGGCCCATGGTGTTCCTGGTCCTCAGAGGGCCTCAGTGTTCCCGGTCTGGGAGGCTGGTCTGGGGTTCACGGTGCTCCACCTCCTGGCTCTAAGCATCCCTGTTGTCTCCCTGGGGCCCAGGCTCTGAGCAATTCCAGACACCCCCTGGGGAGGTTACTTCGCACCCTGATGCTGACCTTCCAGGCCACCTATTCAGGCATAGGAGCCAACAAACACCTACAGGGGATGGCTCAGGAGGAGGTGAAGCAACATGCCCAGGAGCTTTGGGCTGCCTACAGGTGAGCCTGTGCACAGGGTGAAGAGCACTGCCTAGGGACTGGATTGCCTAGGATTGCCCTTTCCAAGGCTTGGCTCTATCCAGTGCCTCTAACTCAAGTCTTGTTCAGTTCTGGACCAGAGGTTGGTCAGTGTCAATGGTGACCAGAGGTATGAGAGATGTCAGCAAGGACTTCCAACAGCTCCTGGCCAGGGGCCAATCTCTGTCTAGTCCCTGGGCATACCCCTGCCCCATAAGAACTCTACCCTTGCTATAGGCTGAGTGTGACTCTGGTGTTCAGATCTATCTGTCCTGTCCCAGGTAGAACCTAGATCCACTGAGCATTACAGATAGGAGCTTCAGCTGCCACTAGAGTGCCAGGACCCTCCAGCACTCACACCAAAGCTCCAGCCTTGGACCTGCAGTGGCAGGAAAGGCATCCCATCCAGATATAGCCAGCCAGTTCCGGGGGATGGGACCACCTACTCTCCGTTTTGGTGGCTGGGAGGGTGGAATTCTGTTTCTGTGAGTGGCAGCCACATCATGTTCCTCTCATTGGGTTTCAGGGGTCTGCTGACAGTTGCCTTACAGCGCCAGGGCCAGACCCTGGAGGAGGAGGACGTGGACACAAGGTACCTGGCCAGGCCGCTGCATCTGGGGCCTCCCTCTGGGTGGCAGTGCTTCTTGGGAAAGCACTGGGCGTGTGTGCTATTCACCAAGCACGGTGCATTGACTCTACATCACAGTGGCCCATGACCTTGGTCCGGGGATCCCTCCAGGAGTGGTGCCACCAGATACATCTTCGTTCTAAATGTGCCCTTCCAGCCTCATGCTTGAGTAGTGCAGAGGGGGAAGCAGTTGCCCGAGGCCTCCTCCTTCCTGTGCACCACAAGACTGCGGTGTGGAGGAGATGAGCCTAAGGCCACAGAGAGCAGGAGTTAGCCATCCCCAGGACAGACTTCATCTCTGCAGATGCAGAGGTGGCCCTGCCAACAGTGTCTCCCACCCATTCTGGCCTCTCAGGGACCTGCAGGTACACAGGCTGCTGTTGCCCCTCATCTTGCCCAGCTTCTACTCAGAGCTCTTCACACTCTACCTACTTCTTCATGAGAGCGAGGACGGATTGTACAGCCAGGGCATCACCAACCTCAGCCTGTTTCCTGACACGAAGCTGCTGGAGTTCCTGGATGTGCAGAAGTAAGCGCCTCCTTGTGTGCTCAGCCAGAGCTGTGGGGGAGCAGGTGGTTCTACCCACCCTCAACTGTGAGGGGTACCAGACTTTCTTTTGGGCCACCAACCAGCTCCCAAATCATGACACGGAGGCTTATTAGTTATGAATGCTTGGCCTTAGCTTAGGCTTGTTTCTTGCTAGCTCTTATTACTTAACCTGTCTCTCTTCATCTATGTTTTGCCTTGGGGCTTTTTACCTTCCTTTCCTTCTGTATATCTTACTCAAGTCTGGCTGGCGGCTGCCTGGCTTCTGGCCCTGGGCATGTCCCTCTTTCTCTCCCTCATTCTCTTCTTCCCTCAGAGCCTAGATTTCTCCTCCTTATTCTCTCTGCCCGCCAGCCCCACCTATCCCTCTCCTGCCTAGCTATTGGTTGTTCAGCTCTTTATTAGACCAATCAGGTGCCTTAGGCAGGCAAGGTGAAACAAATGCAGCACATCTTTACATCATTAAACAAATGCCACATAAACAAATGTAACACACTTTTCCACAGTTAAAGTAATATTCCACAACAGTGAGGCATGCTCATTTATACAAACACCACAGAGCTCTAGGGCATACAGTCAGATGCGGCCAGATCTAGGTGCTCAACCATCCCACAAAGGAAAACACCTTTGCTCTTCCCTCTGACTTTGCACAGGCCACTTTGGGGGTTATTGCCTTCTGGCTCAGTCCCTCCACTGTCCCCAGAGAGAGCCGGCATTTCCTGCCCCTTAGCTCCAGTGGTGCTCTTGGAGGTCCTCCTGGCTTGGTGTCCTACTCAGGGTGCTGGCCAGCATTGACTGGGCCTGCCTCCAGATCCACCATTTAGGCCTATACGCTTGGACTGAGAGTTGGGGAGGAGAGGTCTTAAAGGGGAAACTGAGGGATGTTCTGGAAGCAGGTCAGACAGGTGCTTACCATAGTCCAGTCACTAAAGCCTAGTACTTCCCTTGCCCTCCCGCACCCTCCTGCCCCTGACACATCCTTTTTCCTCAGTGCCCCTCTGACACGTGCATGTCACAGGTGCTTGATGTCCCTGCCACTCCCACTCTCCTCCAGAGCCCAGGGCCCCTTTGTCACAGGGCAGTGGAAGGTCCCTTCCCCAGGACTCTGTGGCTTCCCCTGGCCTCAGGCTGTGTGCATATACCTGAGGACATCACCAGGATGGCCCCACATTCCCTCCCCATTGCCTGTTTAGCCTTCCTGGGAGGGACGCAGGAATAGGGTGTGTCTTCTGAGCTCAGAGCTGCAAAGCCTCCCCCGTCCTGTCTCCAATTTCAGGCACCTGTGGCCCTTCAAGGACCTCAGGCTGACGAGCAATCAGGTAAGAGAGCCACGGTCTGCTTGCCTGGGGGGAGGGCCCTGTGGTCCTGGGGCTTCTGAGTCAGGATCGCCTGGGGAGAGAGGCAGGTGAGGGAGGAGACCCCAGGCTTCCGTCCTGTCTCAAGTGGCTCCCACATGAGCAGCCTCAACCGCAGGCTCTTCCCGCCTGGATGTGACTGTCGGGAGCGTACCTGAGCTCTTGAGTCTCAGTTTCTTCCTGTGTGAATAGAGCTACACCAGACCCACCTCATAAGACAGCCATGGTGAAGGGCATGAGGCTGCCGGCTGTCTCAGGACTCTCTGGAGCCTCCTAGGGAAGCAGATTCTGTGGGCTCCACGGTTTTTACAATGCTAGGCAACAATTCCACCACTGAGCCACGTCCAGGTTCTTGCCTTATAGAGTCAGAAAGCAGGGGTCAGCTCAGAAACCTGGGTTCCAACAAGTCCTTGGGTGTGGGGACCACTGGCAACAGCTGTGGAATTCTGTCACCAAGCGGCCTTGATGGTCAGGATGACTGTCTTTTTTTGTCCACCTTGGTCCTCTCAATCTCTTGGAACCTAGTTCCCCCATTTTACAGCTGCATGAAGTGAAGCTCGCGGTGGGGCTGTGGGATTGGCCTGGATCACTTCACCATCAGGGCAGGGATGTACTTACGTCAGTGATGGGACAGGTGTGAGCGGCAAGGGACCCTGAGGATGGGAGCATGTTAAGCTGGATCTCTGTTTTACCTCTCCACTCACCCTTACAGAGATATTCTCTGGTCCGGGACAAGTGTTTCCTGTCAGCCACTGAATGTCTGCAGAAGATCATGTGAGTGTCTGCCCTGGTTTGCGGGCGGTGTGCATGTAAGGGCACGGGAGTGCTGTCCTTCTCCTCCTTGACCAGGAGCTGCACCCTCCTTACAGCACCACAGTGGACCCTTGGGAGAAGCTGGAGGTGCTGGAGAAGACCTACGGGGAAATTGAGGCCACGGTGTCTCGGGTGCTGGGCCGGGAATACAAACTACCCATGGATGACCTACTGCCTCTGCTTATCTACGTGGTGTCACGAGCTCGGTGAGTGGGAACGGGGGTAGATGGAAGTAAGACTCGTTCCTACCCTGTCTGCACCACACACAGGACAGAGGGGGAGCTAAGGCCTAGAAAGGAGCCAGTCTCGTGGGTGCCTGGGACAGAGCTGGGGCCCTTCCAGAGGTGTCTAGCCCTCTAGGCCAGGGCTGCCCCGCCCAGCTGTGGGGCATCTGTCTGTGACTGACTTCCCCCTTCTCTCCTTCGTTGTCACGGTACTTTCTCTAGAATTCAGCATCTGGGAGCTGAGATCCACCTGATCCGTGACATGATGGACCCCATCCACACAGGCGGCCTCCATGACTTCCTGCTCACAGCTTTGGAGGTGAGGGACCAGGGCCTGTGAGCCCAAGGAAATTTCTTCCCTGCTCCAGACACCATGATAGAAAGAGCTCAAATCCCTGCCTTCCATGTTTCCATGGAAAGGGTCCCTGGTGCTGTTCACAGGCAGATGAGCCTCATAGCCTTTCAGGTTGCAGCTCCAAGCAGTGTGCAGAGAGAAGGCCTCTGCAGAATGTGGCCGACAGCTAGTCCTAACTGGAGCAGTGTGTACCCAGGGAGGTGGGCGTGATGGCCTTGGGGGCTGAAGACTACGCATGTAGTTGGGAGCAGGTCTGCCAGCAAGTCCCAGCCTCGTCCGTCTCTCTCTCTCCCCAGTCCTGTTACCAGCACATCCAGAAGGAAGAAGTACGGCTGCACCGTCTGCCTGGCCACTGGGACTCCAGAGAACTCTGGTGACATGGCCACCCTGGACCAGTGCAAAGCCAGGGGCCGCAAGGCTACAGTGGACTTTTGTGGAGCAAGCACTACCCATTTGCTCCCCATCGCCTGGGTCAGGGCAGGCTGTGGAGATGGTTCTCAAAGGAGATGGAGGTTGCTTCCTACAGGGACACAGCCAGCTGCTGTGACCCCATAGCTGATAGCTCTCCTTTGGCCTCTGGTCTGAGCTCTGATAACCTTTTCTCAAAAGTAGCACCGTCTTGGGTCAGGAGCCCTAGCTTCATTCCGCCTCAGCCTTTCCTCAGTGGCCGTCGGTCCCCGGGCTGCATGCCATGTGATGGTAGAGATGATTTCCAACATTCTTCCAGTCCAGTTTACCAAGCTCGGTAGCCCTTCCCCCAGATCTGGCCTCATTCATTTCTTTGGACTGAAATGGAAATCCTCACACGACTGTTCATCTCATTTCTGTCTCTCTGCTCCTGGCTAGAAGGCCCCAAGCTGCAGAAGCTCTGTTCCTTTTCCCGTGAGTGTCTGCCTGGGGACCTGTCTTCTCCTCAGCTGGGCTTCAGGCTTGAGCTGGCCTCTCAGGAGGACCCTGTGGCAGGAGACTTCAGCTCTGTGCCAAGCTGCCTTGTTGCCTCTGGCAGGCCCTGCCCTTTGCAACAGCAGGGGATGTAAACACCAGTCATTCACCTGGCCTCCTTTACCAGCCGACTGCAGGAGGCCCATAAATGACATACCTGAGACACTTTGTGGCCTCTCTGAGGGAGGGACAGCAGGAATATTCGAGGCTTGCTAGTGCCCTGACAGATGAGCATCTCTGGCTCAGGGCCATAAGCAAGTCTGGTCACAGTGCTGGGCTCTGGGTCACTGTTTCTGGCTGCAGGTGTGCCTCCCACCAATTTAGCCTGTGTGGGAAGGGCCAAGGGAGATGTTGAGACCAGTGCACAGGCCAGGGCTGAGGACCACCTTCAGAGTGTCTCAGGAAGTGTGGAGCACCGTATGAAGAGAGCTTATTATTCTCCTGCACTGCCATGTCCAGAGCAAGCAAAGAGAGGCCTTCCCTGGCTGGATCCACCAAATGTTGCGTGAACATAGGGCCTGGGCTTGAGTTCTGTCAGGAATTTGTGTCCCTGGGAAGATCCTTTGAAGGGTCAAACTGATGGGGAGCGCTCTCTCTCTCTCTCTCTCTCTCTCTCTCTCTCAGCCCTAAGTGCCTGTGACACAGTTCAGCTGTGACAAAACCCCGCCACCCTCTCTCCTGCTTCCAACACTGACTGAACTTGGGCCTCTGGTCCTCGTGGGTCCGCAGGGTTCCCTAGCGTCCTGGTAGGTTCCAGGAGCAGCCAAGGCTGTAGCAAACCCTTAGGACAAAATTAACATCTGAGAGGGATGCAGGACTGACTGACAGTGCAAGTGAGTGCCAGTCAGCCGCTCACATTTGGTGCTTCTGGAGCCTGATGGGGCCGTCTCAGCGATGGCCTCTCCCGGACGGATTCTTTCATGGGTGTTAACTGTCCAGCCTAGAGTGCGTCCCGTTTTTTGACATGTGAGCCATACAAGAGGGCTGTCTTCGAAGTTCATGGTTGCTGTCATCAATACCCTTACGAAATAAGAGAATCCGCAGGCCAGATGGCACACCCCCTCGCTCCACCTCACTTCATGGCTTCCTGAGGGAAGGCTGAAAGATGAGACATGATGTGGTTAAAATCTCTTCCATCTAAGCCGGGCCTTCTTCATTTCCCTTCCTGCCTTATAATTTTTTTTTTTCTGGCTACTTCTCTGGGGGATGGCCACAATTACAGTCTACTTATTTATTTGGAATTTTTAATAAAGCCATTTTATCTTTATGTGTGTGTGTATAAAGGCAAGAGCTAATATAAGGCATCTTCCTTGATCATTCTCTACCTTTTTTTTTTTTGTTTTTTTTTGTTTTTTCGAGACAGGGTTTCTGTGTAGTTTTGGTGCCTGTCCTGGATCTCGCTCTGTAGACCAGGCTGGCCTCGAACTCACAGAGAACCACCTGGCTCGGCCTCCCGAGCGCTGGGATTAAAGGCGTGCGCCACCACCACCTGGCCTCTCTATCTTATTTTTTGAGATAGACTCTCTCCTTGAACCTGGGGCTCACTGATTCACCTGGACTGGTTCACCAGCAAGCCAAAGGGATTCTCCTTTCTCTGGAGAGGAGAAATTCCCAGGTCTGTGGCTGCAGGATTACACCTCTGTGCCCACTGGGTACCGGGACTAGATGTCAGGTCCCCATGCTTGCACAAGCACTTTACTGTGTCGCCTCGAGTCCCCCGCACCCCATTTCATCTTTCACAGCACCTCCCGCCTGTGACGGGGAGCGTGTAATGCTCACAAACGCCCCAGACAGCTGCCCACTGATGGAACTTTTAGCTACAAGAGGGCAAAGGTCATGTTCAGAAGGAGTAACGCTGGGAATGCAGAGCTTCCTTTCACCCTGAAAGTGGGGACTGTGTCGTCCCTACAAAGGGTATGTACGTATTATGTGCTTTGTCCGGGGGCACTCCCGGGAGGTCACAGGGTCTACAAAGTCTGTTTGCCAGAGCCGGGTGGAGTCGGACTGTGCATCTAGTGTTTACTCAGCTGTGGCCGTAAGTTTTCTCCAGTCCGACCCAGCCCCGCAGTCCTGCAGCTGCTTATAAAATAATCGTTCAGGGGCTGGAGAGATGGCTCAGAGGTTAAGAGCACCGACTGCTCTTCCAGAAGTCCTGAGTTCAATTCCTAGCACCCACATGGTGGCTCACAACCATCTGTAATGAGATCTGGTACCTTCTTCTGTATACATAATAAATAAATAAATCTTTAAAAAATATATATAAATAAAATAAAAATAATCATTCAGAGGCTTAATATTAATTACCAATTGTTTGGCCTATGGCAGGCTTCTTGCTAGCTAGCTCTTATAACCCATTTCTATTAATCTATAAGTTGCTATGTGGCCATGGCATTACTGGTCTGCTGGCATCTTGCTGCTCCTTTGGCGGCGGCAGCTGGCGCCTCTTCTGCCTCTGCCTTTCTTCTTTCCTGTCTCTCTTCTTGGATTTCCTGCCTACCTCTGAGCTGCCTTGCCATAGGCCAATGCAGCCTTATTTATCAACCAATTAGAGCAACACATATTCATAGCATACAGAAAGGCATCTCACAGTACTCAGCTGTGAATCTGGTGTTTGGGCACATTTGCTAGGGTCCCTGAACTTCATGTGCTGGGTTTTGGCCCAGTCTTGAACACCAAAATATTGCCATGCCTGTGTGACATTGTGTGGCTGTGGTCCTTGCCTGGGCACGCATAATCAGGCATCTTGATGCTTCCACTGATACTCATTGCCAAAGGCTCATTTTCCATAGGCTCCCTGTATGATAGGAACAGAGAACGGGCCTGTGCCATCCAGCGCAGGGTGTCACAAAGAGTCACAGCCCATTTTCCGCTCCTAGTTTGCAAAGAGAGATTGGCTATTACTCTCCATTCTACTTGAGAACCGAGCATCCCTTCATCCCTGACAGGCCTTGACAGTGCCCCAGAAGTCCTGAGGTTCTGTGCTTCCTTCTGCCCTCCCCAACTCTGTTCTGATCTCATGTGTACATCTGCTCCTCTCCATGTCAAAGGGCGTCCTTACCCAGGTTATGGTCACTCTCCAATGGACCCTAGTCTTAGCCTCCTGGTCCTCCTGTGACCTCTCCTGCCCAGTGCAGTCAGTCAGCTGTCCACACAGAGCAGGAGGGACCTTTGAGAAGCCCTCCAATGGCCTTGCAGAGCACCTGGAATCCAATCCAGCCCCTTTACGTTGGCCCACATGGTTGCCCTGAGTCTCTGTCCACTCTGCATGCTTTCTGCCTGTCTTCTGGCTACACTTGCTACCTGTTTTAGTAGATTTATAGTCCCTGATGCGATTCCTCCACCCCCTGACCCCTGCTCATCCCAAAACAGTGTCCTTCATGTCCTGCAGGTTTCCTGATTCCATAGCACTTCCTGCAAAAGCCAGCTCCCCCAGGGTCTGCGGCCTCTGTCTGTCTGCACCCTGTCATGTGTGTTCTGTCTCTGCTGATGTGTCTCAATTTCCTGCCCTTTGCTGGGGACATCCGGGGAGGATCTTGGCTGTCTTAGTCAGTATCTCATCCCCAGAGATTTGATCCACACTTTTCAAATCCATCCCATGACAACCTGATAACAGTGAAACTGCAGCTCCCAGATTGGTCTGTGTTCCTCCATCTGCCTCCTTCTTCATTTGTGAAGATCAGTAACAACAAAAGTGTTCAAAGCAGCCAGGATGTGGTGCTTGTCTGGGAGGAGGGCAGGGTTCTGTGTGACTCCAAGAGGAGGCTCCAACAGTCAAGAGGCCTGCTGAGGACCTGAGGTTGGAAACAACGTCTCTAATTCTTCAAGAATCTTCTTCCTAGCTTAGAGTGGTTTAAAGTCAATGAGAGAAGGCAGGAAAAGAGAGTGACAAGGGTTCCAACCATCTCTCAGTGGAATTTCGTTAGAAATCAGGTCTGGTTTCTGTGGAACTGAGGCTAGGTGATGGAGGGTGGGGTGGGGGGACAGTGGAGACTGGAAATGATTTTCAGATTCTTTGCCCTGGTGCCCATGTGAGAGCAAGAAAAGAGGAGTCTGGAATGGCATTTCTTTCCTCACATCCATGTCCAAGTTTGCTGAGAGGGAGATCCCTCAACCCAGGGCTGGCTGCGGGGAAGTAGGGCAGAAGTGGGCCAGGGGTAGATACAATGTGTAGCTTTCCCTAGAGGGGAGTCACAGTCAGGGCAAATGGGAACCCGGCAACAAGGTCGTGTGAGGCTGGCTGCCTCCCTCAGTCCCTAGGTTCAGAACAACCATGTTGTTTGGCTAGGTGGTGGTGTGGGATATTTGTTCACTGTGTGAAGATGTATTGCTGTGATTGGTGTAATAAAGAGCTGGACGGCCAATAGCTAGGCAGGAGAGAATAGTCGGGACTTCTGGGCAGACAGATGAAATCAGAGGGATGAGTCTAGGCACACATGAGATGCCAGGGGACACAGAACAAGTCGGACATACGGGACAGAGGAAAGGTAACTGAACCACATGATAGAACATAGATTAATAGAAACAGGTTAATTAAGTTATAAGAACTAGTTTTAAAAAGCCTAAGCTAAGTGTAGGAGTCCAGTTCCAACCTGTCAAAAGGTTCTTAGGGAGAGGAGAGAGGAATGAGGAAGTATTAGATAGAAATATAGAAGAAGATGGAGAGAAAGACAGAGACACAGGATAACTTTGGGAGGGCCCAGGTCAATACCCAGCCGCCTCAGCTTTTATTCTAATGGGCTTTTTATACACTACCAAGGGGAGAGGCAAAAGACCTCCCCCTTTCAAGATCAAAGCACAATGTACAGTCAAGTATAGACCCTTCAAAACACCTGATAACCATGCCCCTGGCCAAATCATCCCATTATGTAGCCCTGCTGGGCAAAGCAAGCTCAGACTTTCTGACCTTGAGTAAGGCCTTACTAGGGAGCCTCTGTGGGGCCCTGCAGCTAAGGACAAGTTTTCATAATTAATAAAAAGTCTCTGTGCTGTTATTTATGAGCTGCAGCCCAAAGAAAAGTCCAACTACCTATAGTGTCCAACATGGAGACTCAAATATCCACATAGGACCTCAGAAAGTGGTCTCTCAGGTAGGCTTGGCATACAGAGGTGTGCCTCTTTTAAGAGGCCCTGCTGTACAGCTGAGCACTTAAGCAACCCACACTGGGTACAAAGGCCTCAGGTGGACATAACAAATTCCCAGAGCTAGGGTGGGAATTTGGGTAAATGTGGCTCCAGGGCTGGTATCCACCCACATGAGGTTAGGCTCTCATGGAACTGAGAGGGGCAGAACCAGCTGCCAGTGTGCCATATGTTAAGTGGAGCTGTGCGGAGGCAGCCTAGCAGTTTAAGATTTGGCTTACACAGTCAGAGGAGGTTGTAAATGCGCGCGCGCGCGCGCGCACACACACACACACACACACATACACACGTACACAGC
Source organism: Peromyscus nudipes (assembly GCA_902168325.1). Classification (NCBI taxonomy): domain Eukaryota; kingdom Metazoa; phylum Chordata; class Mammalia; order Rodentia; family Cricetidae; genus Peromyscus; species Peromyscus nudipes. The sequence continues at coordinate 49,280 of CABHPH010148616.1, read as the reverse complement.
CAGGTCCAAGCCAAGAAAACCTCTGAACAGGTTACAGTATATTTTAAAATATATTTAGATCCTAAAGAAAGAAAAAAAACCCATGGATATAGACAGCCATAGAAAAATAATAAATAGTTTAAAAATAGTAAAGTCTTTAAAGAGAGAGTAAAGTAATGTAAAAAGAATAAGCTATGAAAAGGTAGAAAATATACAGGGTGTCTGGATCCTACATGTTGCTTTGTTAACTTTGAATTTTTTAAATGCTAATGAACAAAAAACAATAGCCACTGAGAGACATTGGATTATGGAAATTGCTAAATTAAGCCAACCTATATATTTTTAAAATGTCTTAACTTCAGAATGGAAGTCAGGAAATATGTTGAGTTGGAAGAGAGATTATGCTTTTATTTCCACACCTATGGATTTCTTCAAAATTAATAAAGGTCAGATTTGATGGGGGAAGACCTCTCAAGGATCTTGGTTACAGACATGAGAAAGAAACCAGAAAAGACTATAGGACAGGTGACATGTATGCTAATCCCTCTACATGGGAGCAGCTCTGAGACTGAAAGAGACATGATAAATCTTGTTGGCTACAGAGTCCTCATGACTTACTGTAGCTAGAGTTTTCCTTCCTGGCCCACAGTCAGGACAAATCTCTGTCATCTGCCAGTCCCACAGCCGCTCAGACCCAACCAAGTAAACACAGAGACTTATATTGCTTACAAACTGTATGGCTGTGGCAGGCTTCTTGCGAACTGTTCTTATAACTTAAATTAATCCATTTCCATAAATCTATACCTTGCCACGTGGCTCATGGCTTACTGGCATCTTTACATGCTGCTTGTCATGGCGGCGGCTAGCAGTGTCTCCTTCACTCAGCCTTCCACTTCTCAGAATTCTTCTCCCTGTTAGTCCCGCCTATACTTCCTGCCTGGCCACTGGCCAATCAGTGTTTTATTTATTGACCAGTCAGAGCAATTTGACATACAGACCATCACACAGCAACCTACTATTAGAGATTTATATTACAGTTTGATATACAGTCCAAATGGACTTACAAAGTTGACAGATGCCTTTTACCTGCTCAAACATAGAATAAAAAAATAATCTTTAGCTGACTTGTGCACAACGCACATTCCATACTTGTATTAACACTGATATGTATTTTACCTTTAAAAGTTTGTGTGTTTTCTCCGGGTGGTGGTGGTGCATGCCTTTAATCCCAGCACTCAGGAGGCAGAGCCAGGCGGATCTGTGTGAGTTCGCGGCCAGCCTGATCTACAGAGCAAGAGCCAGGAAAGGCACCAAAACTACACAGAGAAACCCTGTCTCAAAAAACCAAAAAAAAGTTTGTGTGTTTTCAGAAAAAAGATGAAGCACCAATAAAGACAAGTAGCCTGGGTGATCAATCCTCTCAGAATCCCTCTGTTACAGTTTTCTCAAAATTCTGCATTCACAACAACTTCAAAGCTGCTAGCTGAGATGGTCTAGTCTCACGGACTACTCCAGCCAGGACTTCAGACAAGCCCTCCACTTTCCCATTACACAGAGACTGGACAACAAATAATACAGCTAGCTCTCCTAGGATTTAACCATTATCCCAATTTTCACATGGTCCTCTAAAGATGCTGTCACCCCCAGACAACAGGAAGCAGTCTAGAGAACATGAAGCCCACATTCACAAGAGGTGGGGTGAGTGTTTGTTTGTTTGTTTGGTGAATGTTTGTCATTGTTTAGGGGGATTGGTTGCAAGTTGTTATTGGTCATAGTCAGGGAGGAAACTAAAAAAAGAAATTAGATTCAGGGATCTTGTTCTGAAAAGAAAAAGGGGAAATGTGGGAATGATAGAATAAAAGGGTAGATTATTGAATCTACTTTTAGACTAAAAAGCAACTAGTCTCAAATATTTTACATTGGTATGGATTTTTGTACTTTGATACAAATTTAAGGTTATTTTTCTTATAACATACTGTATATATGTTTCTACTCTTGTTTAAGGTATTGTACTTATGCAGCTCATTTAAAAAAATGTAATGTAAAGTTCTAGACCTTGAAAGTTTTTTAGAATAATAAGAAATACAGGTTAGTGGTTAGCCATCTATAACAATCAAATTTGTGGCTGTGTTAGATATGTTTTCAAGATCAAACAGATTTTTTTTTAGATAGATGGGTAGTCTTCAAGACTTCAAGGTCACTTCAGAGACCTACAGAATATGGCATTTAAGATGTCTTAATAACATAAGGCTTTTCATGACAGTGAGATACATCTACTCCTGGCAGTACCAATCTACTTCAAAAAGGATAATGGTCATTAAAGAAACTCCATATGGAGTTTGCTTTTATTTGTGGCAAAGTTAGCCACTGGGCAAGAAACTTCCCTTGCCTTAACTGCTGACAATATGCTGTCTAAATTGGACAAGCAGGACACAAAAGAAGTCAACAGCAGAACTTTGCCAAAACAAGGTAGAACAGTCCTTCAAAATTCCAGTTTCATAGAAAAGTCTGTCAGATATTCTAGGCCTGTAGGCTGAATATGGATACACCAGCATTGCAGAGAACCTTGAGTGACTGTCCAGGCAGCCAGCTGTTTTTGTCATTTCTGCAGTTTGGGAAGTTGTTTGCTCTGTACTTCCTGTTTACTCAGGTAATAATATATTCTTCTTGGGTCTCTGATGAAGTTGAAGATGAGATAGTTATAGTTACGGTTTTCCTTGTTACCAAATTCAGAATAAAAAAAAAAAACCTTACATAAAAGATGCAAAGTTTCTAAGGTTGAGAAAAATAAAAGCTTAAATAGTTTATCTAAGAAGATGTTGTATGGTCTAAAAAGATATTTTTAGGATGATAATACAAGTTATGATTAAAAAATGATTTAGGTATAAAACTTTGGACTCATCAAGATAAGATAATTAATTTCTCCAAATTTGCCAAATACAAATGGACTGAACATTGTGAATATAATTCTTACTTGATAATTGTTCTTATTGTATACAATTTTACTGTATTAGAGTTAAAAACCTTTCCTTTTTATTTAGACAAAAAGGAGGAAATGTTATGGGATATTTATATTCTGTGTGAAGATGTATTGCTGTGATTGGGTGTAATAAAAAGCAGAGTGGCCAATAGCTACGCAGGAGTTACAGGCACAACTTTTGGGCAGAGAGAACTCTGGGAAGAAGAAAGGCAGAGTCACCAGCCAGACTCAGAGGAAGTATGATGATGAGGTAATGCCATGTGGCAGAATGTAGATTAATATAAATGAGTTAATTTAAATTTTAAGAGCTAGTTAAGACAAGCCTAAGTTAAAGCCCAAACTTTCATAGTTAATAATAAGTCTCCTTGTCATTATTTGTAGGCTGGTGGTCCTGACAGAAACATATTACTATAGGTGGTGTATAGACAGAGCGAGTCGAGGGTATGGTGCCCCTGGGGGAGGTTGATGGGGGCTGGAATGGATGACATTTTCCCTTACTCTTCTGTCACAAAAGGAGCTCATGGTCTATCTACCAAGGAGCAAGAGGCATTTACTTCATCTCTAGAACATCTGTCAGTTACATATATCAGAGTGACCTCAGTGGAAATTCACCAGCGGCCAAGACAGTATAGAAACAAGGGTGGAAACCATAGGGAGATAGTTTCCTATTGGCCTCCAGTTCTGTGTCTCTCATGAGAAGAAGCTCTGCTTGCCTTTGTTTTGTAATTGTTTCAAGGGTGTTTGTGTGACCAGTAACCTCAAAAGATGTAGACTGTCTCAGGAAGCACGTCTCCTCCATCTCAACTCCCACTGGACACTGCTTCCCCACCCCAGCCTATCTCATTAGAACGCTTCCGGTTCTTATCCAGCAACCCACCTTATCCTTCCTGCTGGTGATTATTGCTGAGACTCTGGGTTACCCCATGACACACCTCCCATTTAGCATCTCAGCTACTTCAACCTCTTGGTACTTCTCTCTTTTCTTTTCTTCTTCTCTTTCTTTCTTTCTTCTTCTCTTTCTTTTTTTCTTTCTTTCTTTCTTTCTTTCTTTCTCTTTCTTTCTTTCTTTCTTTCTTTCTTTCTTTCTTTCTTTCTTTCTTTCTTTCTTTCTTTCTTTCTTTCTTTCTTTTTGGTTTTTCAAGACAGGGTATCTCTGTGTTACAGCCTTAGCTGTCCTGAACTTGCTCTGTAAACCAGGCTGGCCTTGAATCCACAGAGATCCTCCTGCCTCTGCCTCCCGAGTGCTGGGATTAAAGGCATGTACTACTACTGTCCAGCATAAACTTCTTTTTTCCATTAACTGTGCTCAACCCCTGCTGTGAGCAATGGGGAGGGGTCTTCTCTTACCCCTTCTCCTCCTCCTCACGTCCCTTCTTTCTCCTTTTTCCTATTTTTGGATCAGACCAACCCATGAGAGAACCAGCAATGATCAAAAACAAATTTTTCTAAATTGCAAGCTCTCCAGAATACTATACTCTCTCCTCTGCTCCTTACCTTTCCTCATTTGTTCTTGGTTTCTTTATATTTTTCTCTCTTCTTGCCTCAACTCCCCTGTGGCCTAGGGAGTTGTCATCAAGACAGCCTCTGGGTTCAAGGAGAGTCTGAGTGGAGCCAGTTGTCAAGGGCACAGGGCACAGGGCACCTGTCTCTACAGCCACCTGCCATAGAGTAGGAATCACATTTATTAGGGAAAACTACAAGCAGCAGAGTGGCTGGGCACATGTGGCACTAGACTACAGTGGGCACTGCTGTAGTGGACACACTGTGGGAAGGTTCTAGAAGGTCCACACACTATGACCTTCTCCATTCCATAGGCCAAAAAGGAAATGTTTAGACAATTATGAAAGCTTCCTGATCAGGAAACGGCCTTATAAAAGGACCTTCTAAAGCTTAGCCATGGACTGCAGCTTGCTTCACGTTGACTGACTCAGAGTGTTATGCTGGCTCTCTGCTGAGAGAGGAAAGAGGCCCTCAGTGGTGTCATTCAGACCCCTCAGCCTGATCTCAATGGGGGTATTATGGAGAAGGCTCTTGTAAAACACAGTACCGTACTGTATGCAAACCTTCCATTCATTTGTCCAACAGATCCGTCTTGTGTCTCGTCACATGACTGTTGTTCCCATCCCTAGGGGCTGTTCTGGATGCCATGGAGGCTCATATTCAGCCTCAAAGCCTCATGTGGTGGGTCCTGAGTCTTCTCAACTTGTCTTTTCTTTCCACACGGTAACTAGGTAGCTGTGACCTTCCCTTCATGTCCCTTCCGCATTGTGTTGCTCAAGGTCTCCCAAAGCTGGCCACCATGTCCACTAGGCATGTTAACCCAGTTGCTTTTGCACACAGTAAGCAAAAGGAAGTACTTACAGCTCGTCTCCAGGGTATCAAGGTTTCAGGTAGCACCAGCTAGGACAGTTCAGATCTCTGTAAGGACACCACGTCGATGGGGCAGGATGGACTAAGCTGGACATGGAGACTGATTCATCCACCAGGGCTCTATTTACAGCTTGAATTAACCATTTATGTGTTAGTATGCACACACACACACATAAAAGAACAAGAAAGAGACAAGGGGGGGGGGGGGGGAGAGAGAGAGAGAGAGAGAGAGAGAGAGAGAGAAGAGAAGAGAGTTTATGTACCTATATACAATCTAAGCTCCACAAGTGAGAGAAAACATGATATTTCTCTTTTTGAGTCTGGCTTTTTCACTAATATAATGGTTTACAGTTTCGTTAAATTTTCTGGCAAACAATGTAACTTTTTAAAGATTTGTTATCTTATTTCATGAGTATGAGTGTTTTGCACGTATGTATATGTATCATGTGCATGCCTGATGCCCACAGATGTCAGAAGAGGGTCTTGAGGCCCCTGGAACTGGAGTTAAAGAACTGACTCCTGGCAGTTATAAGCTGCCATGTGGGTGCTGGGAACTGAACCAGGGTCCTCTGCAAGAGCAGTGAGTGCTCTTAACTGCTGAGACATCTTGCCAGCATCCCAACCCTTTTGTTACAAACAACATAATTTTGCTCTTTGTGCTAATTGCTTTTTTGCTAATTCCATTGTGTGTATATCACATGCGTCCTCTATCTGCTGATGGACACCGAGGCTGACTCCATGACTTGGGTATGGCGAATAGTCCTGCAATAAATGCACGTGCAGGCATCTCTGTGGCATGTTGACTTAGAGTCCTTTGGGTTGATACCCAGGAGTAGTATGATCGGGTCCTTTGTATGGTAATTCTATTTTTCAGGCTTTCTTTCTTATGGAATTTTCATAATGACTGGACCAATTTGCATCCCCATGAGTAGTACATAAGAGTAAGGCTATAAGAGCATGGGAGACTGAGTTTTCTTATAAGTTAAGCAGTATTTATACTAAAGATGATAAATTTTTATTAATTTTGTAAAAAATCAAAACAGAATTTCATGTAGCCCAGGCTGACCTCCAGCTTTCTATGTAGTCAGTATGGCTTTAAACCACTGATCCCCCTGTCTCCACCTCTGTTCCTGTGTGCTGGGATTACAGGTATGGACCACTAAGCTTGGCCGAAGATTTCAAGTGTGCTAAAATTTTGGACACATTTGAATCAAGGCGTAGTGTTTAGATTCTAAACCTTCTAATCTTAAGAAAGTATCAGTAATGTGTGTGTACGATGTATGTTTGAGTGTGGACAGGTGTGTGCCACGGCATGTTGGCGGTCAGAGGACAAACGTCAGGAGTCAGTTCTTTTCTTCCGGGTCATCAGGATTTCACAGCTAGTACTTTCACCCACTGAGCCGTATCGCTGGCCCGGAGCCGACACCCAGGTCCTGTGAGTGACTGAGACAGGGCAGATGTGAAGTTTATTGAGATAATGGAACTGGAGGTCAGGAGAAGTTGGGACTGGATGTGGAAAAGACTCCTGGAAACACCCTTTGGTGAAACAGGTGGACAAACAGTAACACAGCCCACACTTTGACACCGACATCTAGTGCAGGAGTAAGCTGGCAGTCCTCTTCTAATTCCCAAGCTGTCCTTCTCGGGAGCTTGCCAGCCTGCTCCGCTGTGTGCAGCACCGTTGACACCACTGACCTTTTAGATCCGTCCAATGTCAGTGAGAAAACAGAAAAGGAGAGGGAGGAACGCAGAGTGGGGGGGGGGGGGGTGTTGCCTCGGAAAAGCAGTTGAACTTGCTGTCCTCATCCTGTACTGACATTCTCTGTGCTGTGGAATGTGTGCTGTGACAAACTCCTGGCAGAAGCAGCTTCTGGGAGGGAAGGCTCATGTCTGCCCACAGTGTAGAGGGCGAGTCCATCATGGACAGTGGCGGGAACAGGGTAGTTTACACGGGTGGGACCCGTGGCATGGCATGTTCACATCCTGGTAGTGAGGGAGCTCCAAGCTCATGCCAGAACCAGGCATGACCTTCAACGATGCCTTCCCCAGGTAGCTCACTTTGGGCAGCTATGGCACTACTGTGGAGGTTCCAAAGCCCCCCCAAAAGAGGGCTCACGGCTAAGGACCAGGTGCTTCAAACGTGAGCCCCTGGGGGACCATTTCACTTTCAGGCCATGACAAGGACAAATGGCGTTTTCCAGGGACCTGGTGCAGACTCCTGCCGTGATCACCCGTTCACAGTGCAAACCCTTCAATTTAAAGTCCACTGAAGATCTTTTTAATTAATGTGATTTTAGCATATAAACACTCATCTTATACATGCATTTTTTTTTTCAAGACAGGGTTTCTCTGTGTAGCCCTGGCTGTCCTGGAACTCACTCTGTAGACCAGGCTGGCCTTGAACTCACAGAGATTGCCTGTTTCTGCCTCCCAAGTGCTGGGATTAATGGCACGTGCCACCACCATCTGACTTATACATGGATTTTAATAGTTGATTAAAATACATTCCATCAAGCACAAATCACTGAAAATAAGAATGTGTGGGCGTTAATTAACTAGCACCATGATTTGAGGGTTTGTTGTGAAGTTGAACTGACATTGACTCTTTCACTAATCAGTTCTATACTTGTATCACTCTTCTGAGCCTCGGTTTCCTTGTCCATAACAAGGCATAATAATTGGGGCTGGAGAGATGGCTCAGTGGTTAAGAGTGCGTACTGCTCTTGCCAAGGGCCTGAGTTCAGTTCCCAGCATCCATATAGGGATGCTCACATCCACCTGTAACTCCAGCTCCCAAGGATCTGACAGTCATCAGAGGTACCTGCACTCACACGCCCACACCCACAGATACACATGGCACACACATACACACATACACATACACCCGCACACAGGTACACACCCCCACACCTCCACAGATACACATGCACACACCCACACACAGATACACACGACACACCCATACACACATACACATACATACACCTCCACACAGATACACATACACACCCACACAGGTACACACCCCCACACCCCCACAGATACACACAGATACACATGACACACCCATAAACATACACACACCTCCACACAGATACACATACACCCACACACAGACACGTATACACACATCCATACAGATACACACGCACCCCCCCACAGATGCACATACACACAGATACACATGACACCCCCCCATACACAGACACATGTAATTTGAAATAAAAATAAATATTTTAAAGTGTAATTATAATAATATATGCGTATGTGATCAGAGGAATTACTTTCATGTTGACCAGTTGAATTACCCTTGTGTCTAAAAAGCCTTACAGCATCATGGACCACAATCATGAATCTCTTTACTTTCTTCCTCTGTGAAAAGAAAAAGTTTCCTGGACTCTTGTGGGGCGTTTACCCACCAACCCCACAGTTCCCCAGAGTTTTCTTGAGTGTGAGCAGCAGGAAATATTAGATAGAAGGATTTATTGCGGAGATAAACAGATAAAAAATAAAGGATAGCCTCGAGAGGGCCTGGAACCTTTTCCAACGGGCCCCTACTGTCTCTGCCTCAGGGTATTTATAGAGACGCCAAGGGATGGAGCAAAAGACCTCCTCCCCCAGCACAGCCAAGTGCAGACCATCTCAGACACCTGCACTCAGGCCCGTGGTCCTAATCATCCTCTATGCGAACATGCTGGGTAAAGCCACGAGGAACCCGAAAACGGGCTCCCACAGACTCTCTCATTGCATTCTCAATAGCAGAGATCCCTGATACTTCTAGACCTGAGAGATGGAGTGACAGTGTCATTTCGAAGTCCAGAATCTGTAGCCTGATATCAGTTTTGTTGTGCTAACAGACTGGAAGCTAACCAGTGCACAGTTGTGGAAATTGGACTAAATCTGTCCTAAGAAAGGCATGCTCACAGAATGCAATGCAAAAGACTGGATTTCATTAAAATGACTTCCAAATTTTATTGATAAACATTCTAGAAGGCCGTGTAGGTTCACACAGAGACCAGATCTTTACAAACCTTATTGTATGACTTCAAGTGCTGCTTTGGGGCACTGCTCTTCTCTTCAAAGGAAAATACGAGAAAAGATTGCATGCAATTATGTTTCGTGGTGAAAAGATACAGCATTGTTTAAAACAGCACCAGGAAGATCTGAATCCCTTTTGGTGCGCACGTACTTTAAAATATGTGGATTTTAAAGCTGGAGGGAAATTATGTGAAAACAAAACACAGTGTCTGAGGCCTTGATATTAAACAAGCTCACATTCAGAGACATTTGGAATAATAGCCTGGCCTCCATGCAGAGAGAGCGACTTGGCAAATAGCCGCCATGGGCGTTGGGAAGGGATGTGCCACAGCAGAGGGACTGGGGCTTAACTGACTTCCAGCCTTCCAGCCGAGGGACCGGTGCTTTGTGTCCTCAGGGGCCAGGGAAGCAGGAAGCTCTCAGCTGACATTTGTCCGCCTTTCCGCCTCATCTGGACTGTTCCGCAGCCTCAGCTTTGTTTCTAGTCTCTGCTTCCATTCTTCCCTGAGTCTGGAAATAGAAACATGCACAGATGGGCTTCTCTACAGCTGTGGCTCCAGGAAGCGTCTTCCCATTTCCTCCCGAAACCCTTTGTGTTCAGGCTTTGGGAGGTGTGCAGAGGACTTGCAAATCAAATATACATGCATGTTTATTTCCATAGGTGAAAATGAACAGACTCAGTTTCTGATTTGGGGCGTTTTCTGTGTGTACATGTGTCTGCCTGTGGGGAGGGGGGAGGTACATGTAGAGGCCAGAAGTCAATGTCAGGTGTCTTATCTGTTGTTCTCGACCTTATTTTTAAATTTAAAATTTTTATGTGTACGAATGTTTTGTCCATATGCATGTCTGTGCATCATGCATGTGCCTGGTACCCTCAGAGACCAGAAGAAGGAATTGGATCCCCTGGAACTGGAATTACAGGTGGTTGTGAGCCATCACATGGGTGCTGGGAATTGAACTGGGACCCTCTGGAGGAGCAGCTGGTGCTGTTAACCACTGAGCCATCTCTCCAGCCATCTCTCCAGCACCTACTTTATTTTTTTTTTGATACAGGATCTCTCACTAAACTGAAGCTGGCCAATTCAGCTAGACTGGCTAGGCAGCAGACCTTAGTGACGCTCCCATCCCCATCTTCCCAGCACTGAGATAATTGGTGTGCACTGCTGTAGCTGGACTTTTTATGTTTGGGCTAGTCCTTGAACTCAGGTCCTTAAGCTTGCCTGGCAAATGCTTTACCAACTGAGCCGTCTCCTCAGTCCATTTTCTAGCTGTTTTTTTCCTTCCTCCCTCCTTCCCTCCCTCCCTCTTTTCTGTTTTTAACAATTTCATGTTGCCCAGACTTGTCTCAGAGCCATCTCCAGTATCTCCATCTTGTATTTCAAGACTTAATATTTTTTAATACTGTGCATGTGTGTGCATGTGCGCGTGCGCATGTGCGTGTGTGTGTGTGTGTGTGTGTGTGTGTGCGCGCGCGCGCGTGCGTGCGTGCGTGCGTGCGTGTGTGTGTGTGTGTGTGTGTGTGTATGTGTGTGTGTGTGTGTGTGTGTGTGTGTGTAGGTACTCAAGGAGGCCAGAGGTGGTGAGTCTCCTGGAACTGGAGTTACAGGTGGCTATAAACACCCACATGGTAACTAACAACAGTCTGTAATTCCAGCTCCAGAGGATTCAACACCCTCTTCTGGCCTCCAGGGCCACTGCGTGCACAAGATCCCAGACATACAGGCAAAACATCCATACACGTAAAACAAAAATACATAAATCTTTTCAAAATGTGTGAAAACAGACACGCGGCTGCGTACTTTCTCAGGGCGCTCCTTCCCAGGCGATGCTCCTCGGACTCGCGGTAGTACGTCTGTTTGCCAATCTCCCTCTCCCAGAAGCGTTTGAGCTCGTGGCAGGTGTTCCCACAGAAGACCTCTCGGCGGACATACTGACTGTTCATCCCCTGGAAAAGAAAAGAGGCACTGAAGCCCCAACCCCCAGCATGATCCCTCGGATTCTGCAGGGTCCGGGGTCCATTTGTCCAGACCCTGCTGTTTTCTTATGACCCAGCCACAGAACCAGCCACCTAGCCTTCTGAAAGTGTCCCTTGTCAGGGTGCAGTAAGACTGGAGCCAGAAGGTCTGAGCATGGACAGTGCAGTGCTCCTGGGCAGCAGTGACATGGGCACTGGCCTGGAGGAGCTTTCTGTCATTCTTCCTTACTGAAAGGAGAGCCCTCAGCAATAAGCACAGGCCTGTGGCCTGTGGATTTGGGCACCCACATGAGGAGTGGCAGAAACCATTCAATTCTACCTCTGTAGTGCTGGGATTCCTTTGTTTTAATTTTTTTTTGTTTTTTTTTTTTGTTTTTGTTTTTGTTTTTTTTGGTTTTTCGAGTCAGGGTTTCTCTGTGTAGCTTTGCACTTTTCCTGGAGCTCACTTGGTAGCTCAGGCTGGCCTCGAACTCACAGAGATCCGCCTGCCTCTGCCTCCTGAGTGCTGGGATTAAAGGCGTGCGCCACCAACGCCCGGCTTAATTTTGGTTTTTTGAGATAGTGTTTCTCTGTGTAGCTCTGGCTGTCCTGAAACTCACTCTGTAGACCAGGCTGGCCTTGAACTCACAGAGGTCTGCCTGCCTCTGTCTCCTGGAGTGCTGGCATTAAAGGCATGTGCCATCACTGCCCAGTGGGATCACACTTTTTTTTTTTGTTTTTTGGGTTTTTTGTTTTGTTTTGTTTTTCAAGACAGGGTTTCTCTTATTTTAAGAGGAGCAAGAAGGTCTGCCCATGTATGTGAGAAGGGAATCAGGGGTGCCCAGACCATCAGTACACAAGGTGTGCTGGGGATTAGACCAGAAGGTCCAGGGAGAAGGATGAACAAGCTGCTGGAGGCAGCCTGGGCTCAGCTATGGCCAGAGTGCCAGTGATAAGAGCGCTGCCCTGGGGACCGATTCTCAAGGGATCCAGAGGTGGTCCATCACAGCTGGAGAGTGAAGAAGAGCCGGTATCCACGGAGACTCCCCTGGCTGTGCCTTGTACCCTGGGAAAGCCAGAGGAGAGACCTTGGGGAGCAGAGTCCAGCAATACACTTGGAGATGAGTGATGCCTGGGGTGCTGATGTCTAAGTGGGGAGTGTTGAAGGACCGCCATGACCCAACCTGAAGATCTGGGCCATCAATCTCTCACAGACAGTGACCATGACAGTTGGATGGGGTAAAAGGAGAGGGGAGCTTGAAACCAGACATTCTCTCCAGACCTCTGTTTCCACTCAGCTGGTGTCCTCAGTGCTGCTTAGAGACATTCTCTGAGGGCTGGAGAAATGGCTCAGCTGTCAGGAGCACTTACTGCCCTCCCAGCGGACCCCGGCTCAGTTCCCAGCACTCATGTTGGGCAGCTTACTGTAACTGCCTGTAACTCAAGCTCCAGAGGGCGCTCTTCTGGTCCCCAAAGGCGTGTATGTGGCACGAATAAAAATTACACAAATAAAATTTTCAAAAAAATGTTAAAATATTATTTAATTTAAAATGTCAATTTTAAATTAAATATAATTTAAAATTTAAAAAGTTCTTGCCAGGCATAGTGGTATATACTTTCTTTAATCCCAGCACTCAAGAGGCAGAGGTAGATGAACCTCTATGAGTTTGAGGCCAGCCTGGTCTACATAGCAAGTTCCAGGCTAGCCAGAGCTATATAGTGAGACTTTGCTTTGTTTGTTTGCTTGCTTTTGTTTTTTTGAGACAGGGTTTCTCTGTGTAGTTTTGGTGCCTGTCCTGGATCTTACTCTGTAGACCAGGCTGGCCTCGAACGAGACTTTTCCTTAAAACAACAAAAAACAAAACAAAACAACAAAAAACAACAAAAACAAAACAAACAAACAAACAAAACGACAAACCGTAGGCCCCACTCTTCTTATCTTCAGTGTGTCTCTCAAGTTCAAATTTGGTCATAGATTTGAAGTACATTGCAACTTACAAAGTTGTGAATACACTTGCAAGCTGAATATCTTATCCAAAATGCTTGGGACCAGAAGTGGTTAAAGATTTTTGAATATTTACATATGCATAATGGGATGTTTTCCCAGTTCTAAACATGAAATTCATTTGTGTTTGGTACACGCCTTATGCACATAGCGTGAATGCAATTTTAGACACCATTTTAGAGAATTTCATGCATGAAACAGTTTCATGATGTGGAATTTTCCACTTGTGGCAATGTGTCAGCACTCGAAAAATTTTGAATTTTTGATTTTATTTTTAAACAAGGTCTCCAGCCCGGGCTGGCCTGGAACTCCCTACATAGCTGAGGGTGACCTTAAACTTCTGAATCTCTTGTTCTGACCTCCTGAGTACTAGAATTACTAGGATTGTGCTGTACAATCCCCGAGTTGGGATTTGGGATTTCTGAAGAGAAGCATCTCATTATATTGCCCAGGTTAGTCTTGAACTTCTGGATGCATCTCATCCTCCCCAGGAATAGGACTGTAGCCTTGGACCTCAGATTTTCTAAGAATGTTTTCTGGTGTGGGATCATCAAAGCTGAAGGAATGTAACTGGAGTAGCTGAAATTCTCCTGGTCCTGCCTGGCCCACGGTCAGGACAAATCTCTCCCACTAGTGTCCCCCAAGGAAACACACAGATACTTACTTATATTACTTATAAACTGTATGGCCGTGCCAGGCTTCTTGCTATCTGTTCTTATATCTTAAATTAACCCATTTCTATTAATCTACAAGTTGCCATGTGGCTCGTGGCTTACTGGCATCTTAACATATTGCTTCTCATCACAGCGGCTGGCAGCGTCTCCTTGACCCAGGCTTCTTCCATCCAGCATTCTCCTCTCTCCTTGTCCTGCCTACACTATCCTTCCTGCCTGGCTATTGGCCAATCAGCGTTTTATTTGTCAATCAATCATAGCAACATATAGTCACAGTATACAGGACATCCCACAGCAAACTGGCATCTCAACGTAGAGTCCATTTTCTTCATTGTGCACTGTGCTGCTTGGCTTTCTGGGTACGGGACCCGCTCTCCCTGTGCCTGGTCAGCTGCTCACTCGCTAGTTCTGTGGCAGGGCAATTCTTCTTTCTAGGGTAAACAATGTCACGCAGCAGCCTACACCTCGAGACTCATCTGGGAAGCCTTTTTGTCCCTTGCAAGGTTGTCACATACCCATAGGGATTCCACGCATGCGTGAAGAAATGGAAAAGTCCCAGGCAGCTAGACGGTTCAGAGTGTAAAGCACTTTCCTGAGTTGGTTTCCTGGTCCCAACATGGTGGAAGGAGAGAACTGACCCCTTCGAGCTGTCTGCTGCTTTCTCAGGCTGTGCTGTGTGTGTGCCACCCCACCGAGAAAGCGAAAGCGTCTCTAAAAATGCTTTTCACTTTCAAACTCCCTCAGCTTCTGAATCTGTTTTTGTTATCATTGTCACTGTGAGAGGCACTGTAGAAGTTGCTGTCAGTCACTTCGCAGCTTCAAGAAAACAAGCTCAGGGGCTGGGGAGATGGCTCTGCCTTTAAGAGCACTGGCTGCCCTTCCAGAGGACCAGAGTTTGGTTCCCAGTACCCACATGGTGGCTCACAATCATCTGCAACTCCAGTTCCAGAGGGTCTGATGCCCTCTTCTGACCTCTGCAGGCACCAGACACGCTTGTGGTAAACAAACGAGCCAGCGCAACATTCGTGTAAGTAAAATAAAATAAATACATTGTTTTTAGAAAAGAAAAAGAATCAATGGCAACCTTAGGAACACACTTTTAGGACAATATGAAAGCAAGAGACTAGAGACGATTAAAGATATCTAACACCCCATCCACCTCATCCCCAGTGGACACTGGGATATGACAGGGCTGCCCTGAGGTGACTTCAGCTGTAATGGAGAGTGCAGTGGGTACTTCTTAGACACAGACACCTCTGTGACAGCTGCTGGGACAGGAGTTCAGACAAACGGAGTCCACATTCTGGTCTGAGGGGCTTGTAGGTGCTTCTGGGGACGGGACATGCACATAAGCTGACAGACAGGAGCAACCTGGGAGGGAAGTTGGTCTGTTCAGGGACTCCGCTGAGGCATAGCCCCATCTGCAGAAGCTGGACGGAGTTTGCTGGTTGGGCTGGGGGCAGACACTTACTGCAGAAGTACCTGGATATTTCATAAGTTTATGAAAACGTGCTGTACCCTTGCTTATAATTGTGGCTGGGTAGCTGTATGTAATTGTTAACATTTATCAACCTGTATACTAAAAATGGATAGATTTTATTACACTCAAATTAAGGGTCCATAAAGGTAGAGAAATTTTTTTTTTCGTCTTTGGACTAGAGATTCACTCCTGCCCGCTTGTTCTCACCCATGGGGATGTGAGGGGGTACCTTGGAATTAGCATCTCATCTCTAGGGTCAGCACATCTGTCATTGGGAATGAGTTCCTGTGTTTGTGTTGGTTTCCTGGTTTTTACAAAGAGACCAGCTGCTCCTCCTTGCAGAAGTATGAGGTAGAGGTGTTAACTGTCGGAAGGCTCTTTGGGAGCACAGGGAACTGTTCTAGAGAAATAAATGTCCCCTCTGTCTCTTCAGCTGAGGACACCATTGACCAGACTGCCCTGCAGTTAATTCTGTTAATTCTGCTTCAGACAGTCACCATGGCGCCATCCCCCCCAAATTAATCAATGCTGCAACCATAACATTTATTCAGTTACAGAAAACTTGAACCTGTAACATCTGTGAGGCATCCATTCTGCATGAGGAGCCCACTCATGTTCAGTGAGTCAAATAAATTTGTCCCTGTGAGTCCAATGCCATGCCAACAATTTAATCCCTCAAGTCTCAGGTTACCTAGAGCATTAAGTCTAAGTGAAGGAATCTGAGAAGGTTTTTTGTTTTGTTTTGTTTTTTGATTTTGAGTTTTGGCTTATCCTGGTCATTCTTATGACTCTTGGCTAGAGTGCCTCATTGTTACACATTGGGCTGTGCATTCGAACAGCAAACTTCTTACATGGCCAGCACTTGCTAATAGCAGCTGTTTTATCAGGATTGTTTTTCACATTTCTAAAAATGTTTAGCCACTTTTCAGATTCTTCTTATTGTTATTGCTATTATTATTTTTTAAAGATTTATTTTAATTAACTATGAGTGTTTGCCTGTGTGTACATATATACACCATATGCATGGAGTGTCCAAGGAGGCTGTAAGAGGGCGTTAGATATCCACCAATGTGGGTGCTGGGAATTGAACCCAGGTCCTCTGCAAGAGCAGCAAGTGATCTAACCTCCCCAGCTTCCTTCTTGCATGTGTGTATGTGTAGTATGTGTGTAAAGTACCCTCCTTCGTTACTCTCCGTCTTGTTCCTTTGGAGCAAGGTCTTTCCCTGAACCTAAAGCTCATGTTTTGGCTACACTGGCAGCCAGCAAGTCCCAGTGATCCTCCTGTCTCTGTTATAGGTATACATGGAATCACACCAGACTTTTACATGGGTATTGAGATTGGAATTCTAATCCTCGTACTTGAACAGCAAAGCGCCTGAGCCATCTTTCCTCCCCTACCTCTCAAATTTCCTTCATGATTATGCCTTGTGCTGAATAGAAAGGTTCTAGTTCCTGGCAAAGTGGAGGACAGACACCCCACTGTTCTCCAAAGAATGTGCCACTAAGGGACGGACACAAGCCATGTGCTGCCACGTGAGGTTCTGAGCTGCACACAGCAGAAGGAGCCCTTCAGGGAAAGACTACAATTGCAAAACTTTCCGTTTGCTTTCAGCGATCCTCGGTTTAGACTCAGGACAACCCGAAACCCAGAAACACACACAGGACTAATGCTCCCAATGCCTTGAAGCCGAAACACCCGCCCTCCAGTAGAGGGCGTCGCAGCCTGGCAGGGAGGAGCTGACCCTTCCGGCCCTTTCTGTCTCGGTGGTCCCAGCAACTCAGCCACCCCAGTCTTAGGTTTTAGCTTAAGGGATTGGAAAGAGGGAATTCAGAGCTTAGAGGCAGTGAATGAGAGGAGATAAAGAGTGAAGCGCAGGAAAATACATTTGAACAAATAAAGGCTAAACTCCCCGAATTTGGAAAAACAAAACAAACAAACAAGCAAAACCCCACATAGCGTCAGGCGGTGGTAGCGCATGCCTTTAATCCCAGCACTCGGGAGGCAGAGCCAGGTGGATCTCTGTGAGTTCAAGGCCAGCCTGGGCTGTAGAGTGAGTTCCAGGAAAGGCGCCAAAACCCTGTCTTGAAAACCAAAAAAACCAAAAAACCAAAAAACCAAAAACCCCACATAGCTTCAAGAACTTGAATCCGAAGAGACCCATATCCAAACACGGTAATCAATGCGCTGAGAGTGGGAAGGGCCACAGTGCTGAAAGCAGCTGGGTCTTCAGATCGGATCAACAGAACCTGGCAGAGCTGGGTGAGGAAACAGACACATCTGGGCATGGTTGGAGATGGCATCTCTCCTCTCTGGATAATCAAAGGAACCAGTAGAGAGTGCATAGCTGAAGAAATCATAGATATAAAAACATCTGAGCCTCAACTGACTAGAACGAAGTATATTCCACAAAACACTCCACCCAACGACAGCTGAGCAGGCACTCTTTCAAGTACACACGGAACAAAGTACTCAAAAATTTCCTGGGGGAGCCAGGATGTAGCCCCGTCAGTAGAGTGCTTGCCTAGCGTGCTTGAAACTAGGTTCAATCCTCAGCGAGTCATAAAGTCCCAGCACTTGGGAGATGGAGGCAGGAGGACCCGAAATTCAAGGTCATCTTCAGCTACACAATAAGCTCAAAGCTAGCCTGAGCTACAAGAGACGTTGTCTTTAACAATAGGGTGGGGTGGAGGTCCAGATGGCTTTGAAGCCTAACGACTTGAGTCCACTGGTTCCACATGGTGGAAGGGGCAGAACTGACTTCCAGAAGTTGTCCTCTACTCCCACATGTGCACTAATGATGTGCCCCCCCCAACAAATAAATGTAATTTATAAATTCCTGGAGCTGCTCAATAAATTTAATAATGCCCCCAAACCAAGCCATGTTAACAATGAACAATCAGAAACGAAAACTAAAATCTCAACAGCTTTCGCAACATAAAACAACACTCACATGAAACAACATTTAGATATTAATCCAATAGAACACATACATGCTTGCTAAAGGCTGATGAATGAAATACCATCTTTATGAGCAGAGATATACAATGTTTGTGATTCAGTAGAGCAAAGACATCAGTCTCCCCAAACTAACTTATTCATGTATTATAACGAGATGAATACCCAGGGTGGGTTTTAAAAACGGATATAGACGAGCTGATACTGAAATTTATCTGCCAAAGGGAAAGGAACCAGAGTAACCAAAGAACCTCTGAAAGTGAAGGATAAAGTTGGAGGGACAACTGACTTGTAAAACCCCGTAATGGAGATGGGTGGTATTGACAGCTTGATGTTCCAAAGCACGGCACAAAACAGAGTCCAGCAGCTCACCGAGAAGGAAAGGATGATGTTGCGATAAATAGCATTGGAATAATCAGACATCGGCATGAAAAGAAAGACAGACTCAGTATTAACCCCATTCTGCGCAAAAATTAACTCAAAGCAGATTATAGATCTAAATATAATTTTAAGACAAAATATAGGAAAGAGTTCTTTTCTTTTCTTTTTTTGTTTTTGTTTTTGAAACAGGGGTTTCTCTGTGTAGCTTTGGTGCCTGTCCTGGATCTTGCTCTGTAGCCCAGGCTGGCCTCGAACTCAGAGATCCACCTGGCTCTGCCTCCCAAGTGCTGGGATTAAAGGCGTGCGCCACCAACGCCCGGCAAGAGTTCTTTTCTTTTCTCTCACAGTTTGGGGTTTGGCAGGGATCTGAGATAAAACATGAAAAGCTCAATTCACAACAGAGAAACAAACAAACAAACTGTTCTTCATTGAAGTGAAAACATACGCTAAGAGAAGGAAAGGATGTGATACAAAAGGAGAAAATATTTGTAAATCACATACAAGACAAAGGACTTTCATCCGGAATATATGTATATATATATATATATATATATATATATATATATATATAGAGAGAGAGAGAGAGAGAGAGAGAGAGAG